>JAVQJF010018864.1:0-26041 GCA_036023855.1 Gadopsis marmoratus | reverse complement strand
GAAAAACAACTTCAGGAAAAATGACTAGATATAACTAGAGGTCATCCCCAACAACCTGTTGAATGTCTTTCCCTCCAGTCCAACTGTTAATTGTGTGTGTCTTTTTTCTTATTTTTTTCTCTCAATGTTGTGTTGTTTTTTCATCGTTGAGCGATTTGTTTCTTGTCCATACACTCCGGTATGCAGTATTCTTACCCGATCCGATCCACACACTCAAAACAACAAGAGGGAGTCCTGTCTATCTGCCATATGCCATCTTCTGTCCTGGATTCAACAGTTATCAGTGGGTTGCAGTATTTTTCTCATTGTAGCCAATTTTCTTGTACAGTTTTATGCAACTTTCACATGGATGTTTATGACTTTATCTGCTGCCACAAAAGTTTAGAAATTCTGTAGATAGAGATTACTGTGCAATGGAAAATAAAAGTGGAACATGTATTTATTCTGTTTTTGACTTAAAGCATCTTTTAAAAACATGTTGAAAATATAAAGATTTCACTCTGTTTAAAACACAGCATAAATTTCTGCATTGTAACATTGCGAGTACATGACAAAGGTAATGGTGTACATAGTGAAGATACATAATGCATTCTAAGACAAATTCTGTTTGTAAAGTTGACGCTGTGGATGGGAAATTGTCATATTTGCATCTATACACTAGATGGCAGCAGACACATGCAGTTGTCTATACATTAGACTGAACAGGGAAAAGATGTAGCTTGGTCACCAAACAACAATGCAATCTGGTTGTATTGTAGACCAATATGGTCTGTTGTGTGCTCATACTGAAATGCCCCCTTTTTTTCGGAGCAACACAATCCGGTATTGATCACACTAAGTGACTTCCGAATGTGACACGCACAGGTGACGAAGTGGTCAGTCAGTGGAGCTCTTGAAGGTCACCCCTTTTTTTCCGGCATAAGAGATTTCTTTCTCGGCTGGTTTTCCAAGCCTTTTGTACTTGAATTGCAGGCAATGGCAAAGTACCTTTAAGTGACCCTGATCGTGATTTTTGGCAAATGTTGTGTCTGCCACTAGAAACATAGTAATTATCTTACACCAGGAGGTTGTCTCTAGTATTTCTCCACTTGACAGTAGACCACTGCTATTAGGAATAGACCTCTTGAATCAGAGAATATTCCTAATCTCAGTCAAGCTGCCCATTGGGGTCAGTAAGTTCAACCAGTGCTGTATTGGCAGTGACTCAGATCAATTACTGCAGCAACTAGAGAGGCTGACGATTTCCTGCAAGAAGAATGATTTGCACACTGTAACAAGACGTTGTCACTTCATGCTTCTGGACGTCGAGTGCGACCATGCCTGGTGACTCATGGTAGTTTGAATTCAGTGTGAAAGAATGAAGCCAAAGCAATATTTTGGAAGAAAATCATATATTTATTTTAGCTTTACACGGTAACTAGGATTCATAGGCTTTCCGGAGAAATGAATAAGTAATAAACCAACCCTGTTGTAAATACAACTATTGACTGCTGGCTCGAGGGATGAAGCAGAGCGTGACTGAAAATCTTCTCTGGAGCTGTTGCGTGATCAATCTAACAAAAAGCAGATATAACGGTTCCATAAGTTGATGTTCCCATGGGCCATACTGTTTTTTAATCGAGTTTGTAAAAATGTCATCTGGTCTGTTAATTTGATTTAAGATCAAATTAGGCAAATCAGAGTTGTGCTTTCCTGTAATACCAACAAATTAACACGAAGCAGCGTTTCTCCTTCCTCCTTTTCTAAACAGGTGTTTTTTTGTACTTGTTTGCTTAGAAGATTTATATGCAGAATTATGCAGGCTTATGGCCTTGTGGCGTATCGTCAAGTTTTATTTGTCAAGTGCAGATACACAACTATAGCAACAGTGAAATGCCACAGGCTCCTAGCCTGTGCCACTGTAGACAATATAAAAATAAAATATAGCTATAAAATAAGACATTGTAACAGAGTTTTGTAATATATTCCAAAAATATGTACATTGTTCCAGTTAGCAATATACTGTATATATGTTAAAAGTAGTTATTTTAGGAGGAGGTGTGGGGGGGTGGAGGGCAGTGGGTGTTTGTAGATAGTCCATCATGTGTTGCTGTTTAGAAGTCTGTTTGCATGAGAATAAAAGCTCCTCTTGAGTCTCTCAGTCCTTGCCCTGCGGTTACAGAGGCGCTTCCCAGACCTCAGCATCTTGAACAGGCTGTGACCTGGATGGTTGGGGTCTTTCTTGATGCGGACATCCTTGGATTTGCACCTCTTTTAGTAAATGTCCTGCAGGGCTGGAAGAGAAGACCTGGTGATGCACTCTGCCGAACGTACCACCCGCTGTAGGGCTTTCTGGTCCTGCATGGTACAGTTCCCATATTAGATGGTGATGTTGCAGGTAAGTGCTCTCGATGACTGAGGTGTAGAAAAGCTTTTGAATGAGCTGTGATGCTTTGAACTTTCCGAGTCGCTTGAGGTGGTAGAGGCGCTGTCTGGCCTTGCTAACCAGGAGGTTTATGTGGGACCTCAGTGATATCAACATCAAGATACTTGAGGCTGCTCACTCTCTCTACAGGGGTCCACCACCAGCTCCTTAGTTTTGTCGATGTTCAGGGAGAGAGGATTTTCCTGACACCACAGCGAGAGTCTGTCCACCGCGTCCAGGCAGATCTGCTCGTTGCTGCTGGAGATCAGGCCAACCACCACTGTGTCGCCTGCAAACTTCAAATGGAGTTTGTGGATTCAACGCTTCTTTACATAAACAAAACTGTCAAACAAAATGGTGTCATAATTTTATTATGAGGAGTGCATGTGTTTTCTTCAAAGATAAGCTTCTGTGGCTGTGAGAGGTTGAAGGGTAAGTTAAGGGGAGACTGAAAGATAGAGACAGAGGGAGGGAGATGAAAAACAAACATCATGTTGATTTGTTCAATTTGACTGAAGCCATGAAGAGAAGGTAACTGGGGAGAAATGTTTGTTGATGAATACTGTTTGAACTGCCGACCTTGTTAGCACATGCACAAACACACACAGACTGTGTGTGGCTAGGCCACCTAGAGCTGAGCAATGACACGTCAGTGTGACTGTTGCCGTGGTGACTGGAAACATGAATGACCTGAGCCATGTCTGCACAGCAGAATTCAGCATGACACATGAGGGAATCAGGAGGAGAATGAGCTGCCCAAAATGTTTTAGCTTGATTTAGACCATCCATATAGTCAGAAACATAAGATGTTTTATGTGTTGTTGTTTTTTTCTCACTGTGTAATATTTAAGAAGTTAAACCATAAACTCAGTGATGACGGGCAGGGCCATGTTTTTAAAAAAAAAAGTGTTAATTCCATGGAACAAAAACCTGTCATCTAAAATGCTCCTATTTCCTGGGCAAAAGGCCAAAAGCCATTCAGTTTAACAACCTCAGTACTTTTGTCAAGAAAGGTGTTGATAGATGTCTAATTTCAGGGGAATAAGCTGTTCAATTTCAAGCTTGAATATCCTGTGTTTTTTGTCATTGCATGCTTTTTTTTCTATTTACCTTGATATGCTGAGTCAAGCCTGAAGATACATAGCTAAATATAAAGCACTAGTTTAGGTCTGCTCTTATTTAGATCAAATGTGTGGGTGGACCATCTTTAAAAATGTATCCTGGTCAGATCCTTTTGAACTTACTCCATTCACCTACTTTTGTATCTATTGTAAGTACAATATAATGCTTTTATATAGATATATATCTAATTCACAGCACATTTAACCATCCATTTATATGTGTAATAAATGGAGAACAGGCTAGCTACTAGTTCTGGCAGACAACTTAAGCACGGTTCACACACGACTGCCTGCAAGCTGCTAAATAAATCAAACACCATTGGCGATAAGGCAGCATATACAAGCCTCCCCTGCCCACTCTTTAGCACCGAGCGGTGCAAAAGACTGGGCAACAAGTGCAACAAGCAGCTTTGCAAACTCTGCTGTAATTCTTTCACAAAGGCCTGTTGTTCCTTCTGCTAAGCATGTCGCACCTCATAAGAAAGCTCGCCCGCTAACAGTCTCATAAGTTTCCTTTAGGAGGGCTTTGTGGAAGACAATAATCCCATAGACCTTTTTTATGCCAGACTTTTTTGACATAGCTTAGCCCGTCTCAGTGCTCTGCTACTGTGCTAGCATGGCTGCTACCTGGAGCCTTCCAGGGACCCTTGCTGGAACCCAGCCGTCGTTAACCAAATTAGTGTCACCTGTGCCTTTCCTGCCATAACGATTAAGTCAAAATGTCTGCTGAGTTTAGAAACTCTGTTACTCTTTTTTTGTTTTGGGATGTCAAATTTACTCTTCACAGCACCAAGGTAATCATTAGCTAGCTGCTTGTGCTAACACATAGCTTGCTGTTTATGAGTGTCAATGTCTTGGCTGTTCCGTTGGTGTTTTGGTGCTTGGCAACGTCAGGCTGTGGATGCTGCGGTCTGATTTTACTGAGCTCCTGCATGTGATGTATTTATGTCTGCTGCCTGCTAATTTCTGCTTTTATGGTGCTGCTACAGTGTCTTCCTGAGTGTATATACATTGTTGTAAATTGTTGTTTCTGGTGACAAATTGGCGCGTACAATATGATGCTCTCCTGGTGTTGACTTCCATCTTTCATACTGTATGTCACCAGTATGTGTGTTACGGGGTGAAGGTTGTTCTTGATGTCCTGCAAAGTCTCCTGCTGGCTTCATCTCTGAAGTTAGTAGATGTAATTTTGGCTTTGCAGGTGACGTAAACGTGACCGATCTTGCCCACGTAATCATTTCCCTGTAATACTGGCTTCATGGGACAATTCAACATCGCCCCACATTTACATTTTCTACAAGCATTTCTTAGAAAGATTTCAGTCAAACGCGAAGGCTTTATGTGCCAACTTCCTTTGCTGTTTTTGCATCTAGCTGCCAAGCTGCCAACCATCAGCCGATCATAAAAAAAAAAAAAATGTCTTGTGTGAATTTAATGTGTAATTAAATAATTACTGGCTGCATGAAGTGTCTTAGCCTTCTGCACATCAAGTGGATTTCTAGTTTTAGATTAATCCATTCTCCTTTTAAGAGCTAGGCCTAGTAGTTTCCCTACACTGGTTGCCGGTGCTTTGTTGGGTCTAGATGGCGATTATCAAATCTATACATGCTCTGTATTCACAGGTGACTGAACTGGTTTATTTGCTGCTTTATGCGTGGTTTGAATGATTTTTGTTTTTGGATTGAGGTTCACAATGTATTAAATGAGTTCACTTTCAACTGGGTATCTTGAAACTACATTTGTAAACAAAGACTATATGAATATGGACATTCATGTAATTATGAATAATGTTGTTATAACATTAAGCCTCATTTAAAAAAAAGAAACTGATATTTTGGGGGCTTTTATAAGTCACAATTTCCTTGCAATATCTTTAGCAAACAGCACACTGTATGACATCACTTACTAATGCAGATTTCAAATTTGAACATAAATCCATATGAAGAGTCCCTGACTTAACATGTGATCTGTGGCAAAACATCTGCCACTTCCCACATTTCAGAGATAAAAACACGTAAAAATGCAGTTAATATAGTTTGGAGTTGGTAAAAGTTGTAGATTTGCAGACAGACTCTGACTATTCATGCCAGTAAATACTGTATGGAGGATCGAGTTTGGAAACATAATGAGTATCTTGACTTACTGCAACTATGCTTCTATAGACTGAGGCCAAAATGATGACTTCATGTTGACTGTTTCTACAAACAAATAAGGAAAAACAAACCCACTACTAAATGGTGCCTTTGTTTCGTTTCTAGTTCTGGTAGAGAAATCGACAACATTTTCTTTATGCCTCTGGTTTGTTCAAATGTTCAGTTGCTGCTGAAAAGGCATCTCTCGCTTTCATAATAAAGAGACAGAAGCTGAGCTTTTAGTCAAGGCTCATTTAAATACATATGTTTCTGTTTGGTTTAACTGTACGCAGTTAACACCCAACCTGCACATAACAGATAAATGTGTTAAAAGGATCATTTGCTCCAATCTGTCAAGCTGAGAAACATCTGTGTTTTAGAAATAAGTGGAAGATCGTGTGTGTGTGTGTGTGAGTGAGAAGGGAGAGAAGGGTGTCCAACAGACATGGGTGTGGTTGGAACTCAGACCTTGTAATTTTAAAATGGCTTGAACTCAGTACTTATTTTCCTGGTGGCGTGAACAGAGCCTGAAGACTCAGTGATGGAGCTGTGACCCTGCTGCCCTCTGATTGGTCAGTCACATGCTGTCCTCTCTGCCCTTGAGACAAGACTCCCGATGGTCTATGATGCCGTCCTTTCTATACATGTGTTGTCCCCCCTTCCCTCACAGGCTGAGGACTGAAGAAAATAACACGACCTAAGAAACAATCCAAACGCATGTACCCATGTTTAGACCTCCCCCAGAGAGGGAATGGACACAAATGCAAAAGACAACGTCATGTTTTGCAGACCGAAACAAAAATGGCGGCCATCCAAACCCTCAGTCTGCACAACCAATTTCAATTTGCTGTAATATGTGGTTTTGAAATACCACAACACTAATAAACACAAATTGAGGTCTTGTGTGTATAATTACAACAGACACTGAAGTGGAGTTTAATGAGTCTTGTTCTGTGAGCCATGACTAAGAGAGAGGAGATGGTGGAAAACTGGTCATGTGAATGTTGCGGTCATGTTATAGCTGGTCTATTTTAACACTATATAGTATAATGTATTCATACGCCACATGTAATCCTTCTGTATTCTTTATCAAATTATAATCTCCCAATGATCATTCTTATATATTATTTCACTCTCCATGTAAATTGAGAGCTGCATTATTCTGTTGGACCCAGCTGTTTGTATGATGGCAAAATAAACTATACTCTTGGAAAAAGGGGAGAAATGCCTGCAGTTTAGGGCCCATTTGTGCAAGGATTTGTTTGTGTCTATGAAATCCTTGAACATTTCACTTGCTGAAATATTTAATGCTGTTTAGGAAAGAGTGTCTTGGCTTCTCTCGGAGAGGGACCACTTCAATATGTGAGGCATGCTGTGCTTTAGCATAAAAAAATGAAACTTTAATGGCTGGTTTGAAAGCAGCCGCAGAGCTGCAGCGGCTAGCACCAGATAATTTGACTGCATGAGATAGTTCCACCATTAGTTCCATCATTAACCCATAACTGCATTCAGGGGAGTTTGCAAAGTTTCTTTTTAATCATGTATGTAATTCATTTTTACTGCTTCCTTTTAATTATTGCTTTAATGTTGTGATATAATTTAATGTTGATTAAAATGCGGAGGAACACATTGTCTAAAGCGCAAGCAATGTACTTTTTAAAAATCTTCTCTTGCTTTACTTTCAGAAACTGATGGGCACTGCGGTGAAACACACTCAGAGGTGCAATTCCAGCCACACTGTAACATCTGGCAACCCGTTTCATGTTTCCTGGTTACCATAACAAAATCATTATGGATGTACTGTCTGCCATAATGCATATTTGATCATACCAGAAGATCTAAACTAGTGGTTTCACCTCATCAATAATTAACTGTCTCAGCAAGGTATCTGTTTATATTTCCTGTATGGCAACAAGAGACTGTGTATATTACTGAGGTTAGCATGTGGAAGGACATTCTTTGTTGCTGCACAGCAGCTCCTACTCTATTGTGCACCATTTCTGTATAAAGATTGACAATATGTGTTTTATCTACTGATGTGTGTAGAGTAACAAATACCCATGACTTTCTTAAATATTTGTTCAATATTCCCAGTAGACCCATAATCCAAAGGTGCAGTCCATGGGCTTTTGTGAGAGTAATAAATACCCATGATCTTTATCTAGGCTACACAGATCCCCCGTCTGAGGAGGAGAGATTCAGGTTGTCATTTCTCTTCAGCCACACCACTAATCTGTCCAGACTGGAAAAGCCTGTAATTTCCCAACAGGGAACAATACGCTGCTGCAGCAGCACACACCATTAAAGATGAAAACGCGTCCTGGAAATCCTGGAAAATGCGTATAGCCATTTATGCTCAATTTTACATTGACCAATTTCAACAGAACGGGGAGAGAGAGAGAGAGAGAGAGTTTAATGAACTCGCATTAGGTGTCCAGATATGTCAAAAATGTTATAATAATAATTATGGCATAATAGGAAATTGTTAAAATGGACACTGACCTGTTCTGTTGGAGGTGCCATTTATCAAAATGCCATAAAACCAATCACCAGCTGGGAGGGAACCCTTTCATTGTCTTAATATGTCTGCGGAAGACAGGACGTTCCAAAGCTGGATGGTAACTTGCTGTTTGGGCAACCTGTAGTGTCTGAGGTCAGGAAGAGCTGCAATTAGTGCAGACTTTGCTTTTCTTCAGTAGAATAGTGTAAGCAATAATTTGGAGCACTATGACTTGTTCCATCACTGCGTCATGGTGACTCGCTTGTCTTTCTAGAGGTGTGGTCTGGAGTTCAAAGTGAGACAACCAGGGAGCTGTCTGTGGAGTTCACCAGGCAAATTGTTCAACATGGATTTGTGGAAGTAAACTTGTTCAGTATTTTTTTTTTTTTTCCCTCTCATAGTTAATTCACAGATCACAGAGGCTGTATGATCAGCAAGCGTCTTGAGAGACAGAATGAAAAGCAACATTGGTGAATTGGTGACCTTCTCCCCTGAAATCTTACATTCCACAAATTATTTTATACCAATGTAAAACGACATTGGTAACATTGGTATTTCTCTGTGTTATTACCTTGACGTTTTGTCTGGCCGGGTCCTTGGCAACTATCTCTCCGCGGTATTAGAAGTTGTGTGGGGACCCTAAGCAGCCCTGCCGTACCCCTCTGTGATGGAGTGGCTGGGACATTCATGAAGGTTTCAGGCTCTGCAGGATGCAGGATTGATTCAGGAGTGAACCTGCTTTTATTACATACAATACAAGGGAGTCAACTGAAGTCATTTGCTGGCCTTCAGGGCATGTAGCGGTCTAACTAAAACAAATTATAGAAGGACAAAACTGTAGGCGTGAGTAACCAAAGCTGGTCAGTGTTTTTCCCACGCTAAACCTCGATAATGGACCTGGCGAGCTGAAATGTAGGCTTGGAGAGGATGAAAGTGTTCTAGTAAAAAGTGGATGAGCTGGCTAATGGTTAATAACTCTACCTTCACACTACCTAATGTACTAACATCATTTAGATTTAGTGATGTAATGTAACTTTTGTTCTGCTACATACTGTCGATCTTTCCCATAAGGACTATTAAAACTTCAGCTGAACTGGCACTGTGGTTTGGGTATGTATACCTGATATACTTCAACTGTTCCAGGACACTTACTAAATGGACCTTGAGGTGAGATTGCATTCTCAACAATGCATTCATTTCTCCTTTAATAGACACAGACTGTTGCCTATTAATATGGAATCATAAGTGTTTTGTACACAGTGGGAGTTGTCCTATCTGCTTGAATAGCACACAGGGTCTAATTAACATGTCTGGCCAGTAAATTGCCCTGTTCTCCCGCAACAGCAGTTTGGGGCTCTGTGGTAACAAAAACAAAAAAAACCTAGAATGAACAAACTCGGCTGCACAGCGTAGCGCCTGCACAAACAAGGGAAGATGGTCTGGAGCATAAAAGCACTCCATAAAACACAAACCACTAAGTACACAGCTTAGCCCTGCTTCCTCATTCAATATTCCTTTGTGTCATTTCAGATCATGCAAGATAATTGTTTAATGCACCGCTTCACAAAACAAGGTGCTATGGAAAACATGTGAACAGTATGTGGTGATGTGTGTTATCCTTCTACTTTAAACCCATGTGTCTTTGGCTGAGGATATTCCCCCCGCTGGAATTTCCAGAGATCCAGACGCTTCATTTTGGAATTTTTTTTAAACGACTGCCTGCCAGCTGCTGGGTGTTTCCAAGGCAACTGCGTGATTGGGAAAGGGGATTTGAATGGTGGCTGTCGGTGAGGAAAATTGAGCGCTGCCACAGGAATACATTTTACCCTGTGAGAGTTTACGTTAAATGTGGGTCAATCATAAGCTTCTATTAAGTCTTCACCCTGGCGAGGCATATTAATTTGCATTTTGCTTGACTTGTCTGTGTTCCATTAACAGTGGTAGGCTTCTTGCTGGCTTTTAGAGCTGCAGTATAATGTGCGTGATGAATGTGTGGCAGTATGAAGCAGCAGGAGGAGGGGGGGGCTAAATAAGGAGAACTTCCAGTGCTTGCAGTCTAATGGAGGCAGATGTCATCCCGCACTTTGCATCCCTTTTGATCAGTCTTTCTTGATCAGACAGCTCGTGTGATGAATCAATCATGATATGTGCATGGAATGAACAGCAACAAGTAAGAAAGTACAGCAATGGTTTGCATTAACTGGCACTTTGATTAATGCTGTCATTACAGTGCTATTGTGTTCAGTCTGCCCTGACAATCCAATCACAATCAGTGTGATCATGTTCATCTTAGCAGCCAGTAAATATCATAGCTTCCAAAATGAAGCTAAAGACAGTCACCATTACAATGACATGTTTATATAATGCTGGTATGACTGGGAACATTTGGCTTGTAATCTAATGTCTTATACAATATATAATTCACATCGCATGAACTCGTGAACAACAATTAACATTTCTGTGACTAATTGCTTTCTTTTCATGTTATGTATTTGTCCTTCGTCATTTAATTATAGACCTTGCATCAAATGAATAGAGCTACTGATTACATCAAATGAGTAGAGCTACTGATTAATTTATACATTCAGCAAAGACCTGACATTACATTTTAAAATTTCTCCAGACAAGGGGTGACAGGTTCTACCAGTCTTAAGATGCTGATCTGTTAGAAATGTCACTTATGAGATATTCAGTGTGCCTGTGATGAAATGAATATTTTAAATGTGTGCCATATCAAATGGCATGTTTCAGCCCAGCACCTAATGGGTGCTGCTCAAGGGATAGGAACATCTGCATATCGGGTTATAAATCAGATGATTAGAGATGTTTTATAGCTGTGCCATGATTAGCCAATTTCTGTGAAGCATGATCAGATGAAGACAACCACACAGGAGCTATTAATGTGGGATACAGATTATAATGATTATAATGTATGTAATCTGCGTTTTTGTCTTTCTGTGCCTTTACTCGACAGATTTGGGCATTATGCTTAAAAGCATCAGATTTTACATAATGTAAAATGTTTTTCAGCTGTTATGGTCAGGTTTGATTATGGCAGATACTGTGTAATTAATCTGTTGTTTAAAGAATCTAAACAGGAAATTATTTGTTTCTGGATAAAATCATTTGAATTTTATTCAAAATTATCTTGAACTCACCCGGCAAGTCCCTATTTTTTTTTTTGCATCAGTGAAGAAGACTCGTGTTTGTGTTCAGTTTTCACTTGATCCACAGGTTTTCCACAGACTAAAGGGCATAATAAAATGTTATAGGGTGACTATAAAAGGTATTTAGTTATAGTGCAGAATCGCTGCTGCTGGTCAGAGGTGACTCTCAAAAGAGGCCTAGGTGGATAGATGATACTTGTCCAGTCAGAAAATAATTGAGGTTGTCATAGAACTTGGTTGTCATGGCAATCTTTAGGCTGTCACACAAGGGCAGTTCTCTTCTTTCACACTGAAATGCTTTGTTTGGCTGATCTGCCACAGTGCAGGTTTTGTCACTGATCAGGGAGAAGAGTGAGCAGGAGGGCAAAGAACACACTTCCAGCCATAGTGTTGCCTGTAGACATACACCTACAGACTGTGTGTGTATACACACACACACACACACACACACACACACACACACAGAGAGAGATCCAAATCCCAAAAGCATAAATGCTTTTGGTAATGAATAGCTATCTGTTACTTTAAAGAGTCTTCAGAGAAATGGTTGTTATGAATGGGGGGGTTTGTGTGGGTGTGTGTCCCAGCATGAGGTCTTCACACAGACTAAAATGTCCTCCCCAGTGGATATGGAGCAGTGAAGAGCCTGTTTGCTTACCTCAGCACTAATCCAGAAAGAAAGCAGACGGGACATTCTGAGCGATGGATCCACTGCTGCTATTCATGGAAAGGGCAGAATCACATTTCCAGTACTAAACAGCCTCTCTAGTCTTTTCTACAGTAGAGTTTCATCTCCCTTTTGCCACCAGAAGCCCATGAATTGACCCGGCTAACAAAGATATACACAATCAAAATTTAACTGCACGCTTCATAAAAAGCCAACTCAAAATGTTCAGTGAACAGGCCATTAACAGATTTTAAAATGGAACACATATTTGATCTAGTGTATAGAGATGCTTGCTCAACCAGAAGATGCAGGTACAATCCTGCATGTCAACACAGGTGGTGTTCAAGGTTGATTCAACAGGCAAATTAACCCGAAAGGTTGCTTGTACTGTTGCTTGCAGCCTTATGGTGAACAAAGAATTCCTTTCACGTTTGCCAAACCCCATATAGCACTGCTAAATTACTGTCACCAACTTTTAAAGCCATTAGTGAAGTAGTTGAAAGGAGGACTGAACACAAGTGTAAACATGCACAAACATCATCAATGGTTAAAGTGAAGCTGAAATGTTTAAACAGTACAACTTTTACCCTTTTACACTTGTATAGAACTCTCTGCAAGAGATGGAAGCGTGACTTCTTGAGTCACATTAAAAAAGGCTAAAAGAAACTTAACAGCAGACGTGTACTGGTGAGAAACAGTTTTAGAAGGGAGGGATGGTTTTCATTTTGCTGTTGCATTTGTATATTGTTTGATGGGTCATTGCCTGCACAAGGTCACGGTGTTTACTGCACAAGCTACAGTGTGGTGTGGGCTGTGGGAGAATTGGATGTTTAACAATAAGACTTGAGCTTTAAATCAATACTTGAAAGCATGTGAAAGAAGTACTATTAGAATACATATTAGCATGATTTTGAATTGCTGAAATCTTTCAGAACTTTAAAAATGTATTTCTAACTGTGAAATTTCAAATAGTTTCCATCTTTCTCTTTCTGTCGTGTTCTGTGTAAACAGCAGTTTGGCTTCTTGAAAACCTCATCACCTTGGCACGAGTCTGTGTGGTAGCTGCTGTTCTTCTACATGTCTAATTAAATCATTCAGACTCCACATTTGTGTGCTACTGTAGTGCGCAAACACTTTGCCCAAGGGCCGCATGCAGACTATGAAATATGATGTTGCGCCACATTTCAGAGACGGCTTCTGTTTCAAAATGAATCGAAGCGCAACAATGTGAAGTCTGTAATGTAATGATGACGACTGCAGTTGTTCTGTGGTAATTGGTTGAGAATGTGGAAAGGGAAATAATGAAGGAGAAACTACACAGAAAGTCACTATCAAGGATTTCTGTGTGCCCCAGTAACATGTCATTGTCCTAATTTAGAATCCAGTTTAACATGTATTATAATAGTCTTTTTGCTTTACCAGTTTTATCTCGACGGAGATTGCTGCTCAGTATGTCGTTTGGCAATTAAAATGTCAGGCTTTCTAAGACTTAAATTAAAACCTATAAACAACTATGAAACAAAAGATTGACATTGTCACATTGTTTTTGTTTCAGTTACCCATGATTCACATAATTCAACTGAGTTCAGCTGTATTTGCGACCATGGGAATGCTTTTCTTTTCAGGGATGAAAAGCTCTCAGAAAGCTACCAGTAGCTGAAACATTAAGTACTAGTACAGTGATGAATACATTTTGCAGTTTTTCTTACCTGTGAGTGAAGTGTCTGTAGTTTTAAGTGAAGCATGGTGATGTAAATCCTCCAGAAGATTTACAGGGAGTTGGTGTGACCGGGGTCACAAGCAGAGGACGATTTCATCTGTGTAACTGGCCACAATGGCTTTAATACTACTGTCACCTTTAGGGACCACTTCAGGAAATTTGATGTTCGTACATTGAAGCACATGTACGTTGTGTGCAGTAGCCAGTGATGTTGAGTGATTAGATAGTATGTGTCTGTACTGTATATGCAAAGACACATACATTCAGGCTCCTGTGCAACATGAGCAGGAACATCAAATCGACACCCTAACGTGACAGTCTCTGCAGGAAGTGCGGCTCAGACGTGGAAGTGCATACTTCACTTTGTGATTGCAGCTGTGTTCAATTTGGGCCTGAAATGGGATATTGTCTCCTCCACACTTTTTTCCCATTTTAATTAAATGGCTTCCTATTCCAGAGGACAAGGTAGATACAAGAACACACTGTTAAAAGATAGAGAAACAAATTAATAAGATTCCTCCTACGTTTGAGTTCTATTTGGAGATGGGGATGAAAACATTTGCACGCCATTCAGAATGGCATTGTGTTCTGGCACACAAGCCCTGCACTGTTAATCTGTTTGAACACAGAATCACTGTGGGATGCTGGGAATCCAGTGGGCTGGTTGATGTGGCAACAAAAATGTCTTAAAAGCTTCTCATCTGGTCACTTAATGGTGAGAAATAGTCGCACAAATGCGAGCTGACAGAAACTGATCATGCTAATACCTCAAAATGTAATCCCTCAGCCTCAGGGGATATGACCTAATATGAAGTCAAATAAGGTTTTGTTTAAAAAGTGCCTCACGACAAAACTTGTACCTTCATGTGAGATGTGTATTTCTCTGCATTTGACCTGCAGTGATATAAGTTCTTTATCTATCATCCATCCAGCTTTTAGTTTTACATGCTTATTCTTTGGATACATTTTTCATAACTGTTCAGTGAAAAACATGGATGAGAAGGTTTTTTTTTGTTTGTTTTTTTTTGTATCCTTTGCATGCTGATTAGAGAGCCAATATTAGACATTTCAGACACAATGAATTGAATTATATTTTCTTTAAATCAGCATTACAAAAAAGGCTAACTGGGAAGAGTAATCAGACTTGCACACTTGAGACATGTCTTTTCACTAAAACATTGCTAAATAAAACACTTATTTGCTGTAATGGCAACCTCTTACTACTAAGAATGCAGGGTAGCTAATGAATAAGTTATGCATTTAAATAAAGGCTAAACCCTGTGTTATGCCAAATCAAATCTAAAACAGTAGAGACTCCACACTGATGTTTATATTTCATGAAAACCTTTGAGAACTCCTGCCGTACTCTAACTCTGTATCATACTATATTACTGTAAGCCTATTTCACTGTGCGAGCAGAGTATGTGCTGTAGTGACACACATCAGACAAGCAAGCAAGGACCCTAATGCACTTCTGTGTGGTCCAACCTGGATTATATCCAGACTCCTCCACAGGCCTCCTAGTCTGTCCTGCCAACTTGTGTTGGCAGGACAAGGTCTGTGTTTTAGCAGCTATGCTGATAATCTTGTTTTTTTTTTTCATCATCTCTTCGCCGCCAGAGGTTCACCTACTCGTACTGTATTCATTAGTGAAATGGATGCTTGGAAAAAATATATGAGTTTCCGGCGTCCTTTGCTGCAAACAGAACTGAATGTCTGGTTAAAATCTTTGGCAAAGAAAAGTAGTGTCCCCTATAAAAACACTAATACAGTACACCACCCGAAAACATGCACTGACAGCCACTCACTCACACACACAGCAGCTCTAAGGTACAGTGAGGGTTGTCATTTTTGTATTGAACATTTGACAGCCTGCATGTCAGGCTTCTCTCCGGGGAGAAGAGCAGCAACGAATCAGGCAGCTACAGAAAGTCCTTTTTAAAAGAAAATCACTCTCACTTGGAAAAATATTCACTTTTTGTCTGAATTGAGCACTATGACACATGTCATATCTGTAAACCTTCCTAGAAAAAGGCACTTGGGTGTTTCAGTGCACAAAATGGATTAGAAGCAATATTCATGTTCAGAAATCTGGCACTGCTAAATATGATTTGAACTGTAAAATCATTAAAGGGTTAATCTTTAATAATTGTTTTTTTTTCCAAATTGGCACTGGCGCTGAATAATTTTTGGCTAAATGGATTCTTTTGATCTCTTCTGTGCTTTGCAGATCTTACAATTGCTTTTATATTTAATTCTCCAGACTTGTTTAATTTGTCTTATTTACATATTTCTTATCTACCTTTCATTATTCAGTGTTTATTTATTGTGTTATGATTTGTAGAGTCTGTCCTATCATTCTTCCTGCTCCTTCCAGCCCCGTTTGGAAATACAGTGGCACTTTGGCAGGCTAGATGCTTGTCACATGACCTTCACAAAGTCACAGTGCACAACATGCCACACTTGGTGTGAAACAAGCTATTTATTTGGGAAATGTTTAAGAGAGAACTGCCATCCATCATTTTTCTCCATATCTTTCATTTGTCTTATCATGTTGGATCTTCGTGAGCGTATATAAACATAGCTGTGGCCCTTTGTCGGCGCTTTCCTGCTGTCAGCAGAATGTGCTGTTTGGCCCTGCTGCTGATGTTTGCAGCCTCTGGATTCTGCCTGTTCTGTCATGGCTCTGAAAGAATTTAATCGAGAGTGAATAACGTGCGCACCAACTCACCCATCTCTGGACAGGCATCACACAATGGGTTAGGGTGTTGATCGGAGCCTGTCTTCAACTGAGCACAAAAGCGAGGTTTTGTGTCTTTCTGTGATAGAGGAAGCTGGAGCATGTTCCTCATTGATAACACTGCATGGTGTAATGGAATCATTCATGGTGGATTTGATGCACAAATGTTTCACCAGCTGAGCTTTTGTCACATTGCAATGTACTGTCGTAATGATCCTATTGTGAGCAAATCAGATACATTTTAACCCAAGCTCTGATATTGTCCTTGACGCATGTTTGCTGTTATCCAGTGGACAGGCGTTTTTAGCCCTACAGTCCCACTATTAATACTCTGCAGTGGCTGGTTACCATGGTAACAAATACGCGAGGGCATTTACAGATTTGGTCACGTTGGTATTGTATGTACAGTAGTCTGATTGCTCTGTTACCTGCATGTAGATGGGTCATGTGATCCTCCAGGCACCATGTACTGATGTCAAATTTTAGGGCTGAAGTTCTGATTTACTGGTCTGCTTTTCACTGTCTATCATTGGTAGTCTGTCAAAACCAAACCATAAATGAAGTTTAGGACTAGTCTGAATTAAGCTCTGATGTCCTGCTGCGTGGCACTGACCTGCCCCTGGGAGCAACTGCAACACAAAAACTGCTCACGCCTGACCTGGTGGCGGTGGTTCTGATTTGCCCGACGGTGGGATTCTCCTCCAGCACCCGACTTTTCCCAACGTCAGCACTTTTAAAATCTGCCGTCATTTAATCTCCTTTCTTCACTTCATTAGCCTGCTATGCTAGCTGGACAGCTCCAACCCCCAGTCCGCCTAAGTGGTTAAAAGTGGTTACACAGGCTATCCGTCAATCTGAGGCTTTAAGCATGGAGGAACCTTTTCCTTCCCTTGCGTGCTGCTCTCAACCGGATTCACATGGCTGCCTGTTTTAGTGTCTTATCAGCACTTCCTGATGTCTGTATTGTGCACCAAAGGAGAGACATTGAATCATTTACTGGAGGCACGCATGAATTCACACCTTCCAGAAGAGTCATGTATTAAGATGATAAAGGGTTCAGATAGAGACACATGTAGGCCAGTCATGATATTGCTGTGTCTGCTTTTCGTATCACCAATGATTCACTGTTCATCAGCTTCCAGACTGCACTGGATATAGGCAGGCAGGCAGGCAGGCATACATACGTTATTACTGATGGGAGGCCATTTATCAATCTTGTCGGGTCACTTTATATCACTTAATTTAATTTCTGTTTTATTATCAAGTGACAGACAGCATTGTAACAATCTGTTCTTTAATATATTGAGGTATCTCAGACACTCACAGTTGAGGGTTTGGTTAGGATAACACACATGGAATATAATTAAAGTAACTTCTATAAGCCAATAATCAGTGTCAATATATTATCGGGTTTTCCTGTAATCACCAGCCCTACGTTGCATCTGTAATTAATTGCTCCTTTCTGCTATGCAGGTTCCTTTCAAAATGCAATCAAAACCAGATAACTCATTAACTGCTTCAAACTATAGTTGGTAACATCATGCATTACATTACTCGAGATTGGCAAAATACTGTTATTACCATCAATAATTATCCTTCTTAAATTGATTATGGTTGCATTTTAGCACAAAATAGCAAATCCCCAAATTTCCTCCAAGGTAGTGTTGATGTTTTATTTAAAACTACACAGTTTCACAGGGGGACCAAGACGTGTATCATGAATGAAAGATAACAGCTGACTCAATTAGTAAATTAATCAGTTAGTGGACCACCTAATTATCAAAATTAATAATTACGTTTAATCATGTTTTAGCAAAAAATATAGAACATTTGCTTATTGTAGCTTGTCAGGTTTGAGCGTGGATTGTTAAACAAGACAAGAAATTTGTAGACCTCACCAATTCAGACATCATTGCATTGGCCCACAATCAACATTTTATAGTTGCATTTTTAATATGTTTAGTGCCCTTACATGTAATTCTTTAGTTCCCCAGTCTTCTGCTGACCTTTTTATTCTCTGTTTTGTAAATGGTTTTCTTCTCCTTCTCTCCCTGTTACCCTGTATTCCTCAGGAGTTAAAGTGCAGCTCCTTCAGCCATATAACCATAATTGCCACCTTTCACTGTCTGCTTTCACATGTACTGTTAAGGTGGGTAGTTCAGGCAGCAGGGAATGGACCCAAATCCAGACTTGTTGGCTTGCAGGCAGGTACACAAGCAACAGGTAACCGGCAGGTGCAGGTTCAGGAGACAGAAGCTCAGGGGGAAAAATTCAAAATGCAAGACAGCAGCAGCACACAAGGAAATCAGGAATCAAGGAAAACAGGATGAACCGACACAGAATAAAGGCAGGGAACCGGTAAATGTAGCGAGAAACTGATGAAGGAATGAAGTGCACGTGGGGAGATGGGCAGGGAAGTCCAGGTGAGGGGAATGAGGTGACTGCAGGGCAGATGGGAGAGGCAGGACCTTAAATGTCGGAGGAAAGTCTGAGGGTGTCAGGTGGACAAGTGGGGAAAAATAGCACTAGGAAAACACACATTTGTCAGAAAAGGGAAAGGAAGACAGACTGACATGTACTGACATAGAACATCACTCACCTGTCTCAACACCTCTGATGGGTATCAGAATGACCAGCTTTGGGGTATAGGACTAGAGAGAACCACTATTGCAGCTGCATGACTTCAGGCTAATCATGGCTGTCTCTTAGGGTGATGAGTGTGACAGAATTATCAATGGATTTATCAGTGACTGTGGTGATTTAAAGCCTGTGCACATACCTTACTATCAGCATGGTGACAGCTGCTTAGTCTGTCCAGCTAGTGTGACTTTGTTCCCCTCAGCCTGGCCTGAGGCCTCATGGTCCAAGAACACACCTCTGTAGATGACATCTGTTGGCGCTACCACGTTGCAGTTCCCAGCTCTCGGACCTTCCACCAAAATTCTGCCAATCAAACTTTCGGCCTGCTCTGTGGCTGGATACATTAGGTGACCAGCTGTGGTTGGAGTAGTAAGGACAATCAAATGTTACTGTGTACTAATAATCCATCAAAGCAATACAGTTAGTCTCCTAAGACCAATACATCATTCATGCTTGCTCACTGGGTTCTACCTAATTAATTTAGTTATAACCCTGTCACTTAGATTATATATCTATCGATAATTACCTTTTAATTAAAAGGCAAATGCTGTGATGGGATGTAATCTCCAACCTTCTGCATTAGTGAGATACGCTGCTCGCCCATCTACCACGCCGGCCTCCACACTTACCTTCTGCATTGCTACGTTACACACTTCTTACACACTTATACACTTCCTGCATTGGCAGTACATTTGGCATTGGGTGTAAATCGTAAGGTGCAAAATTGTCCCGTATGTCTTTAAAAGTACATGCTGCATGCACACGCATGTAAAGATGCAGCTGTACAGACAAGTTTTGACACACATTGGCAAAAAATCTGCTTATTTATCACTGTCTGATATTTAACCATTTAACTGCACTCATCTGGGTGAGTCCAGTCAGTACAGATTTGCTACTCTGATTAGCAACACTGCTTTTGCCACAGAGCTCATGCTAATCAGAGCAATTAGATAACAGCACGCATCTTAATTTATGCAGCTGGGGAAAACACGGAACTTCATTTTAAAATGCAGCACAATGACAGTGATCGTCAATTAGAGACGTGGTATCAGGGACATGCAATGCCACAGATGGATAACACATCATCATGATCCCTCCCGCTAATTCATAGCCTGATTTGCATCATCCATTTAGGAAGCATTTATGAGAATGGGAAATGGCTGTTGTCAGTGATCAGGAGGCAAGTGGGATAGATAGTTAGAGGTGGATTTCTCTTCTTGCAGCTTGTTTATACCTGCTGTAATTTGTGCAGATGGATTCTCAGTGTGAGCCATCAAGGATTTAAATAATTAAGTGAAATAAGGGAAAATGCAATTTAGATTATGCCGTTTTGTAACAGGCGGCATGTGGTTTTGCAAGTGTTATGCTCAGCTTTTCTGCCGTATAACAGTTAATTATAAGTCATAATTAGTTTGTATAGTGCTGCTAAACCACCAACAGAAAGTAGGGCAGTTTGGGTACAACATGTTCTTATACTTGAAAGCAACTGATCCTGTCAGCTATAGTCAGGTCATCCAAAGGTTAACTTGAGGTAAGTTGTAGTGTCTGCAGTGTTTGGTCCATAGAGATGAGGTGTGTCAACAAAAGACGGATTAGGCAGTTGAAAATACTCTCGGGACAGATAATAATTGATGGTGATTACTGGTTTGTCAGATTGATAGGCTAGTCATAATGGTAATTATGGATAAAGCGATGATTTAGACTCTAGGTTAAATAGACTCTCACTGCATAACCTGAGCATTTGTTAAAATATTTACTTTTGGACCTATCCAAATAAATCACTTTTAATTGGATTAGTGAACCAGGAATAACCTTCTTAATTTGAGTAAAGGTTTCTCCCTGCTTTCTGTATAGTAGACAGCTGCCAGATAGAGGGAAGCAGTTACACGCTGATGTATATTTAACTCTCTTCCCAGCTCAGGAGGACCACATATTGGCAGCCTCGACAGTTGTTTTCTCCTCTCCATCTAAGTTCTGATCTTTTTCCATTGTTTGAATAAAGTCGTACATGGTTAACTGTGTCAAGTACAGCGTCTCCCTTGAAGCTTTTGTTAAGAGGTCAAAGCTGATACCACGTACAAGGAACACGGGCTGTAATTATGAGGGAGAGGATGTAAGAACCATGGCGCTTCCCTCATGTAAATCCATGGCTTGCATTTTTTCCCCAAACCACTCGGTTGATCTAATTTGCTCTTGTTAAACACTTATCCCTCTTCTTTCTCCAAGATCGTTGGCTTTATGCTGTTATACCCCACTGCCATTATGTTTTCAGACTCTTCTTCTTTGTGACTCCATTCAGTTACAATAACAGTTGAACTGAGCCGGGGTTCAGTGACTGTCACATATCCTCAGGCTATTTCAGGTCTCTCCATGTTAACAGCAGCGACTGGCGATGTAGACTCTGAGTCTCAGCACGTTATGGGCAAGGATGCAACCACAAGCAACTAGCATTTCTGTTGTCAGCAGATCTTGCTTGTGCTGCACTGCCAAACCCGTTGATTGTTTTCAACAGTATTTGAATCTGTCCAAGATGTGTCTGATATCTAAACACATAGCCAAAATTGCACCCCTCAGATATGGATGAGGACTGATGGCAATGACGATGTTTCTGGTTTGGCATCTTTCTGTTGACAGTTTGAACCGAAGGGAATTTAGTCTTAGACCCTCATGAAGACCAGGAAGACAAACTTGACATTGATCTGAAATAAAATAAAATAAATAAATAAACTCTCAGCCTTGAGTTCTAGTCTAAATCTGATTGAGTTTTGGCTGCAGGGAGAGATACAGAGCCTGTGAGCTATCTTGTGTATATGCTATACTCTTACAGACCAGAGTTGTGTAAAGTTGAAATGGTATTGACGGTGACATTATTTCTTTGCAAATATTTAAAGTTGTGTTATTAATTGTTAGTCAACAATACCACAAATGAGTTTTAGGTTGTATGAGCAGCTAGAAAAGATAAATAATGGCACACCACCAAACAATTCATCTCAAACCCAGCTAGTAGTTCGATAAGAAGCTTGTACGGGGGTCAAATACAGCAAAGCCTTAATTATATTGCTGTGTTTGCTTTTGTTTTATGTCTGGACATATTGTCAGAAGCAACATATTGTGATGATGCCTTCTGGACAAAGATCCCATCAACATATACCTACAATCCAATCTCCCTAATTCTCCGTTTTCTGATATAGTTGAGCCTTTGTCGTTGGCTTAAGATGACTACAATATACAATTAAGCTTCTTGGATGGACGGTCAAAATATTACATGGGGAATATTATGCATTGTATTAAGACTGTCATACATGCCAGCATGGACCAAAACTGTAAGCATTTAGATGCAGATTTATGTCCACAATAACTATTCAGCAGCTGGTGCATGCACCATAACCAATTTACAATAGATGGCATTCGCTCATATTCAGTGAAAGCTCTCAATGTGATGGCTTATAGCAATATCCTTGTTAGTGTTGGTTTTAGCAGCCTGTGAAAGTTTGTCAGTGGTACTTAATAAATATTTCTAAATCGAGACATGCTTCAAAATAACATGAAGATGTATACAGAACTTAACCAGGAATAAGTTCTGTGGATATTACGTCAAGTCGAATCGTAAGGCCAAAAACAAATGTATAGACTGATTTAAAATAATTGAATAGAGAACTTTGGAGCACTGTAACAAAAGAGAAACTTGGAATGCACAATGTTCATGTTCACATTGCTCTGATAGACTGAAAATATCTGGGTGAAAAAAAGTGTTTGTTAAATCTGAATTTAGTTTTGTATATGCACATACACACACGTTTAATTACATCAGAGCTGATGTGTGAAGAGGAGCGCCTCCTGATGCGATGATTTTAACACATTTGATGCTATAATAGAGCTGTAACAGCACATGCTGTACAGTTACATAACGGGTGTTAATGCAGCTTTTGCTCATGTCTTTTTCACTGTAGGTGTTATTATTTTTTTCCATGGTGCCTTTGATTTAAGCTGAAGTACAAGTACGTGATTCAGTGTAAAATGAAAACTTGCACTGATCTCTTTATTTTGTGTGTAAACCATTCCCCTGTCTTTTGGAAATTCCATTTGACAGGAATTCGTTATACCCCTTAGAATGAAATACAGGTCAAAGACTTTTCCTTGTCAGGTTTTTTAATAGATATGATTCTTCAGCATTGTCAGATGAACATGCTAAAGGAAAAGCACATTGCCTTAAGACATTATTGTTTTTTCCATTTTTGAAATCTCACCTCCTCTACTGAGAGCCCTTTTTCATGTTAAGGGGGCTGAACTTTTATGCCATCAGATCAAGAGTTCATCCAAACACTGCAGCTGCTACAAACCTCTGGAAAGGTCGAGACAGGCAAGCAGGGGAGGCTTACAAGACATAGATCAGATATCAAACCTCATGCTTTTGTTTAAAGCATAGAAAAATGCTAACAGAAAAACATACTCCACTATGTATATCCTTAGGCTATTAGCATCAATAACAAATTGAATCTTTCTAAATATGAATAAGAGGCAGAATAAATACAAACACTGTGTACTGGCTGTGCTCAGGCAGTCACTGCTGATTAAAAATAACCTTCATCACATACAATGTTTGTCATTGTATGTTTCTCCAAGGTGCTGAGCTTAGACACACCTCTACATCTCTGTCATCCAGCACATTACAAACTAGTTGGCACCAGTTGTGCTGCCATCAAGAACACATCCAGTCAGCACTTTTGTTTTCAAGATGAACATTTCCCTGACTTGGGCATTTCAAGGACGCAAGAAAGAATAATGACAGGTAGGATAAGAGGGACAATAAGCTCAAGCTTGAGAATAAGAGGAGATGTTAGAGAGGGGGTTACAAAGAGGAGAAACAGGAGAAAAGAAAAGGGACTGAGAGACAAATGAGATAACAGAGTGCTAGCGAGAGAAAGGTGGCAGAGCTCTGGGAAGAGTGAGAGCAAATAGTGTGGGTGTGACTCAGTGGGCACACAAAGCTTTTTGTGAGTATTTTGTCATGTGTGGTGTCCAGGGAAAGGTGATCCAGAAAGCTCTTAGGGAGCAAGGTGACAAGATGAGCTGTAATACGAAAGCTGTCACATGTTTCCTTCAGAGGACGGATGGTGTCAAAATAAATAGTGGCACCTTGCTGATCTTCCTGTGAAGTGGCCCGAAAAGACCACCCTGGACTTGTGAAAATACTGCTTTAACTAAAACTCCTCAAAA
Organism: Gadopsis marmoratus; assembly: GCA_036023855.1. Classification (NCBI taxonomy): domain Eukaryota; kingdom Metazoa; phylum Chordata; class Actinopteri; order Centrarchiformes; family Percichthyidae; genus Gadopsis; species Gadopsis marmoratus. The sequence goes on along the minus strand of JAVQJF010018864.1, from coordinate 1,733 downwards.
CCCAATGAAGTAGTATTTGGGAATATAAAGTGGACAATTAACTAAGGGAAAGCTGAATTTTAAAAAAGGCAAATAAAGAACCTGGAGCTACAGTAGGCACAAACAGTGTTCAAATACTAACCCACATACACCTCCACACAGAACTGAGAGCTTTAGAAATACAAATGCAAGCAATTGAAACAATCCATTGGGTGTATGTTTTTAAAAAAGCTCAAATGAATACATACCTCAGAACACAGTAATGTCAAAAAATAATGTCATGCAAAATAATCATGCTGAAGGATGAACCAACACTGATGGACAAAACCTGAAATGACATGCCAAACAGATAAGGATTCAGTGACCCTCTCACCTTTTGTTACATAGCCATTCCTCAGCTGCACTACATGGTGCAAGGAACACATGTCTCCAGACAGCTACATAAATACATTCTGTCCTGTAACCATAGTGCATGTCGCTTGCGCACACACCGTTTTAAGCTTGAAGCAGGACAAAGCCATCGTTGATAAGAAAGGCAGGTGAACAACTTCAGTAGTTTGGAGATATTTTGGCTATTCACAATCTGACAAAAGACGCAGCAAACTGTGTTGAAGACACATGCCAGCTAAGACGTTCAACACCACAAGCATGTTTCATAGTTTAAAACAAAATCACCCATTAGAGCACTAAGAAAGTAAGAAATTACAGTACCTCAGAGTTGTGAAATGTACCGCTGTTCTGCAAGTGTTTATGTTCTGACAAAGAATACTTTTAAACCACAATTAACCAGCTGGTTTCTTCAACTTTAACTCAGGAGCAAAAATCCATCCAAACAATGCATCAGAAACAAAGAGACAGCTGAACACACCCGGTGTCTTTTCCTCTCTTTGTTCACTGTCTCAGAATCTCAAAAGCACCTGTGCTTCGCTGCTTCCAAACTGCAGCAACTAGTCTGTCATCCATCTGAAAGGACTGGAGACACTTTAACATAGAATATGCAATATGTGTCTAAAATGTCACAACAGCTTATATCACATTTTACTTTCTTTTTATTTCGGCTGTGATTCGCCTTCTCTTCTTATTGCCCCTTCCAAATGTATACATTTATACATCATTATCTCTGACAGTGTCTATGCAAAAAAAACGTCATTAGCGTCACAAAGGTAGGATTTGTGGATTTGCGTTTGATTTTGCGGGTGTATCTCAGAAATCTTCTCCTGTATACCACCCGAGCCAGATGTGGTGGTAATTCTTTTAGTTTGGACACTTTCGTTCCATGACAAATTAAATAATTTTCTCTAAGCGTTTCATTCCCTGTATATGTCGCATAATAAATGGTAATGACTCTACACTTTACTTTGTTATTTCATGTTGGGCGATGCTTGTCTGTGCTTGTTTTTTGATGCTGCTGCAAACAGTTTGGTTAATGATGTGGTGAGGCTCAGTCAGTCTAAATGCAGGCATTAAAGCCCATATTTTTATCACATTTCATGTGTACGTCCACTTGGTGGTTAAGATAATGGAACACCTAGCAACCCACCTGTCCAAATTAGTATATACTGTATGTTATCTGCACCTGTGAAGTAAACAGGCTCATAGCATTAATAGACATTTACAGACCAAGACACTTTCTATTCAATGCCTGGCCTACAGTTGACCTGAGAAACAAATGTGCTTTTCTTGTGTGTGTGTGTGTGTGTGTGTGTGTGTGTGTGTGTGTGTGTGTGTGTGTGTGTGTGTGTGTGTGTGTGTGT
>JAVQJF010018843.1:0-11317 GCA_036023855.1 Gadopsis marmoratus | reverse complement strand
TGCTGTTGTCACACACACACACACACACACACACACACACACACACACACACACACACACACACAAGCATGTCGACACTACAGCTACTTGTACTGGATATGTTATCGCTACCAATATTTGACACCTTCAAATATACCTAGGTTTACTTTCATGATTCGTCTGGTTGGCTTTGGGCGAAGTCTTCAGTCCAAAAGCCCAAAAATATTTCATCTACAATAACACAAAAACAGAGAGAAGCAGCAGATCCTCATATTTGCGACGTTTGAACGACGAGCTGCTTGAGAGTTTTGCTCGATAAATGACTAAAGGCGATCTCGTAAATTGAGGTTCGCAGTTCGTTGTCGTCCATCTACTTGTGGTCTGATCAAAAGCTCCAGAACATCCATTAAATGGAGGTTGTGTTTTCAGCTGATTACTAAATTACTGTAGAGACATTTGTCTAACCACCGCAATACTAGGCGTCGGTTTTCAACAGAAATGTGCGATTTCTGATTATTAATAAATATTCGTTTTATATAGTTTTTGTTTTTTGTTTTAGATCAAATATACAAAGACGTTTATGTGCTACAAGCCGTCCCACTCCGTCTCTGTCACCATCAAATCTACCTGTCCAGAGAATGAATGCCTCATGTTGCCGGAAACATTTTGCTCTCTCCCACGTGTGTTGAGGAGTATCTGTGTTTGCCGATAGCCGGCCTTCATATAACTTTGCCGTGTTGTTGCTGTTAGCTAAGCCCTCAAATGTGACGGCTTTTTGAGAGATCCTTTGGCTAACTGACACGACAGACAAAATATATATTAATGGCCAGATTCTCTTGTTATATACCCAGGTCTATCCAAAGCCCTTTACGAGGTTTTTGCCACTCAATCAGGCAGGGTGCTGGCCAACCATCGGAGGTGTCTTGCCCAAGGACACTTTGACATGTGCACATGAGGAGGTGGGATTCTAACCGCCAGCCATGTGATCAGTGGACGTCCCGCTCTACCTACCTGCCACAAAGTACAGTCTTTGATGTCCAAACCTGAATTTTTACTTCCGACCTGTGGCAACCGCATGCTGATTCCACAAATGTGTTTCTGAGACATATCAGAGAGGACGAGCCTCCTGAATCAGCATCTGGGGCCTCGCTTCAGAGAGACCAAAGAAGAGGTAGCAAGAAAAGGGGGGTGGGGGGGCTGATTAAACTGCAAAGCCTTTGATTCCTGCAAGCCAGGCTGATCCTTCCCGAGGCTATTGTGTGTGTGTGTGTGTGTGTGTGTGTGTGTGTTCGGTTGTATGCATCCATCCGCTCACCGCTCCGACAGGGAAGGCCAGTACAGCCATCATCCAGTCCCTCAGGCCAATCAGCTTCCTCAGCTGCCGCTCCTGCTCCCTGCTGTCACCGCCTTTAGTCAGCAGAGTGGACACATCGATCAGGAAACACACTCCGAAAAACACCGCCTGGATCACCTGCAGAGAGAGTACAGTGTAGAGACAGAGAGGGTTTGATCGCAGAACTTACCCAGGAACTCATTTCTATGCAATACCAGCCGTATTTGTTAATTGAAACATCTTTGAATTGGGGGACACAAAGCCACGGGACAGGGGCAAATTCCTCACTCGACTTGGAACATTTGCGTCTTGGCGAGTGAATTTGTTCGCCTCCACTAGCGTCGAGCGCTGCATTGACGTGACACAAACTTACATCGCTTTCTGAGGATTTGCTTTGCGTTCGGTCTAAACACGCCTTATATCAACGTTTTCACCGCGCTCCTGTTGCCACTGGAGGTTTTATTCTGTAGCGGTCAAACAGGACGCCGAAGCGCCTTGTCTTTCTAGCTCGCTATGCTAACGTCAGCTATCGTTTCAGTCATTTTTCAAGAAAATGTGAGAATCTGCAGATTTTCTTTGTGACGCCTGACGGTAAATTGAATGCCTTGATGTTTTGGGACTGTTGGTCGGACAAAACGAGCAAACTGAAGACATCGCCGTGTGCCCCGAACACTAGTTTTTTTTTAAAACATTTTATTGATAAAACAATTAAATCAGGAAAATAATCTGCAGATTGCAACATAAAGTTCACTGTTCAGTTTCTTAGATTTGATTTAAAAGTCCATGGCCATGATGGTGTGAAGTAATTATATAATATTTTAGCACTATTGACGTTTACCGTGATATTTTTGGTCACGGTAATCGTGGCATGGATATTTGGGTTTTCTCTGCCTCTTATATGATGGTCATGGTTTCTGAACATTGGCTCAGTGGTTCTCGACCTGGGGGTCCAAGATAATGTCTAAAATCTAATTCATTGTTGTGTCTATGGTCTTCCTGTGTGAGTTTGGTAGCGTTCATGAGTTATAATTATATTACAGTAATGCCTGAGCAGCCTCAGACATCGTGGTATTGTGAGTTAAAGGTGGGGTCACTGGGCAAAAGCAAAGGTTTCAATGGCAAACTGACAGGCATTTTCTTGCCCGTCACCTAGCAACAGTGTTCTCAAACTTGAACCCCTTGAATGCCAAACACATCCTGCACTTGACTTCCCACATTTTAAAAACGCAACCTCGCCGGTTTCCATTTTTAAAAAAAAAAAACCAGGCAGCTGGAAGTATGTGGGCGTGATGTAACTGTCCACACCTGACTAAAATGGAAAGGAATTCGAAACACGTCACCGGCAGCAGATATTTTATTTTTATCAGCGCGAGACGATAAGAGCCTTTTAATATTATAACAAAGTCTCTTCCACAGAGACGAGTGGAAATACAATTAAAACTGTGGCTTGACGTCAAAGCATTTCATATCGGTGTGTTAATGAGCAGTGATACAGATTTTAGACTTCTGGAGTCAGACCGTAGCTTGTGAATGCAACACCAGCTGCAGTTACAGGGACAGTATTTCTTTGTTTCGAGCCTTTCGACCAACGATCAACAATCCTTAAAGTTTAGTTTATTCCGTCCCTCCCGGAAGTGTGTTCACGTCACCCAACGTTCCCCCCCCTCCCCACCACCTGGGGCAAACGTGCAGAAAGAATATGTTTATTCCAACCAGAGAGAAAGTCATTTTTAGCCTGACTGGGCTATTATTCCCATTATTAGTGGCATATCAGGCTCCATGCAAACGCAGCAGCTGCTTGTCACTCGCTGGAAACGGTGCAACCTTTCTGCAACTACACCTCTTCCTTCCGAGACGCACTGTATTTAAATAAAACCATATCTTACCATCCATATAAATACTTGACTCGGATCATGAATTTCAAAATTCTCAAATTCTGCGGGGCGTTCGGTGTTCTGTGGCGAGAGAGAGAGAGACAGCAGCTCTGTATTTTAACCTCCTCTGTGTAACCAAACGCTCCCATCAATACGTTCGCCGTGATGGATCTGACCTTCTTTACCAGAGAGAGATGGAGAGGATGCACACGGCTGTCCCTCCTCCACCTCTCTCATCCTCTCCTCTGTAATCTCCCACTGGAGGTATCAGGTGTCACCCACTGGGTGCGGGAACGGCTGGACGCTTTGAAGCTATCGGATACCAGTTCACCTCCAGTTGTGTGTGTGTGTGCGTGTCATCCTTGTGTCTAGAAATGCTTGATGTGTGTGCGTGCGCGCGCTCCCATTAACTGAAATGTGCGTGGACGGACGTCAGAACAGATATCCGTCCTCTACCCTGCCCACATTAGCTTGCCTGCTACATAAGCAATGGGTTTTGTATGAGAGCTCAGCTAGCTGCGAGGCTCAACACACACAATCGGCGTGCCTGCATTTGTGAAATGGATCCCGTAGCAATCTCAGGTCTGTGTTTCAGTGTCAGCGTAGCATTTTATCTGCAGGGCTTCATGTTGCACATGCTCACACACACACACACACACAGTATGATTTTACAGCCAGATGTTGTTGGTGTGTACAGGTCATTAACAGCACAGTTAACCAGGAGGAGAGGTCTAATGTGGAAAATATGACACAGCTGTTTCTCTCACACACACACACACACACACACTTACTTCAGAGGGAATGATTTTGAATTTAAAAACAGGCCTTAACTTAACCACTGCTAAAACAACCTATAATAACGTTTATTAGCCTTTTAGGCCCATTATCAATCGATACTGTATTAGCTATATTATCACATATGACTTATGGTTATTAACATTAATGGCTACAGTATATAGGTATAATAGTTGTAATAAAGTATCATTTTTTGTCATAATTGTTGTAATAAAACGTTTTCCACTTTGCAGCCAATGCCCTGGGAAAAATAATAAAGAGAAAAACTAAACCTTTCCAAACCAAAACAAGAGTACGCGTTGGTCTACCACAGGATGAAGAAAGGAGACGGCCGTGGCAATAACTAAGTCTTGTTTCCTCCAGATGAATACATAAATAAATAGCCGTGTGTTGCATGCAGCGCTCTGAACGCCTCGCGGTGCAAAATGCTCTTCGAACAGAGAGAAGATGCGTTCTGTTCGTCTAAAACGGTCAGCTGGCTGTAGCTGCTGCACAGCGAGCGCACTCTGTGAGATGTTGTTGCTTCAGCCGACATGCTACGTTTGTGAATGACTGTTAAGAGTTCGCCTCTTTGTGGCTGCGTGAATGCGTGCGTTGTTCGGGATGACTGCCGTGCGTGTGTTTGTGTCTCCTTCCAATCCTTACTGCTCATTACAGCGTGAAGGCCTTCGTTTCATTTCACTTCACAATCCCAGACGCTGGCTACGAAGCCTAATGTGCAGTTTTCTATATTCTATTTATACTGGTTGAATTTTGTAGCACTTGTTCTTTTTTTATCTTCTCTTACTATGTTTGTCACTGCACACCAAAGCAGATGCCTTGTATGTGAAAACCTGATTCGGACTTATGTCTATAGTAAAGAGCGCCAATACAAAATGCACTCTGCTCATTTTTTGTGCCCAAAAAAGCCCGGACCGTGTTCTTCATTCAGTCACGGCTGCAGATCAGCTCCAGCTTGATGTCGGCTACACGCAATGTATTTTCTGCATTCGTTTTCTTTTGTAGTAACGTCCATCTGTATTGTCAAGATCTAAATAAAAAAAAAAACAACCAAGACCTATAACTTTCCAAACGTCAGTCAGCTGGAATCTCGAGTATTCAGGACGAAGGCTGCAGCTAACGATTATTTTCATCATCGATTAATCTGCCCATCATTTTTGCGATTAATCGTTTGGTCTATAAAGTGTCAAAACAAAAATTGTAAGGAATGCCCATTATAGTTTCCCTGAGTGGCGTCTTCAAACTGCTCCTTTTGTCCGACCAGCAGTCCAAAAACCCCCCCAAAAAACCTCTTCAGCAGCAGCAAACCCTCACATCTAAGGAGCTGGAAGCTGCGAATGTTTGAAACGATTAAATCGATTATGAAAATGAATGGATTTCACGCGACTCGACACTGTGGCCACCAGACGTCGGGGCTCGGAGGCCCGTGTGGCCAGTGCTTCAGAACCCGACCCCTGAGCCGCTGCAGCGACCCAGCTGGCCGCAGCCTGGGGAGCCTGTGAGCAGGCAACGGGGTGCGCGCGGCGCGCTCCCGCGCAGAGGGGGCCGTTCGTGACAGGGGTGCACTCTGCGCCGCGACACCTGTTCCGGTCCAGCCGCCGCGCAGCGAGCTCACGTGTCCCGCCGCGTTGGGGGGCTTCGACGGCGATGTGGCGCAGAGCAACGCAGCTGCGTGTCCTCCTCCCTCGTTAACGGCGGATTTAACACCCGGAAATCGTGGTCGGGGGGGGGGTTGCGGAAACGCTGAATAATCATGTGAGATCTGACGACTCCGCAGCTCGCCCGGCGGGACACAGTCCGCTAACTGGCCGACAGGCTCATTAGAATACAGATACCGAATCCTACCAGGTCGATGAAGGTCAGGAACTTCCAGCTGCCGCCGTAGGTCTGGTGTGCCGGCATGTCCAACGCTTTGTAGTGGCAGAGGATGGAGAAGTACGACAGCAGGATGGCGACCCGGAGAATCTGCGAGGGGATCAGCGCCATGATGCTCGCTCTCTGCCTCCGCTGGCTCCTGCGCCCTGGTCTCCCTGCACCTGCTCTACCGTCCCGGTCCGGTTCTCCTTAGTCCCGTTCTCACCTGCCCCGACCTGCCACCCTGTCTGCGCGCCTCCCCTGCTGCCCTCTGTCCGAATACTGCTTCCGTGTTATGGTGACGATGCAAGGGCGAGGAGGGAGGGAGGGAGGGAGGGGGGGAGGGGGGGGGGGGTCAAAGTCAAAATGTTCACTTTCTGCCTCATATCCCCCCACTGACAGGTGCCATGGTAACCAGAAATTCAGTGTTCATCCCGTCACATGTCAGTGCTGTAATAATAATAATAATAATAATAATAATAATAACATATAACGACAACATGAGCATTTTGTTTTCAATGAGAGGAAAACTTGACTTATCGCATAGGATTCGTCATCATTCATGTATTTGATGTAATTTCTAGCCTCACGCACGCTAATAAATCCTGTATGTTTGTAGTTTCAGCCGCTGGAACACTTCTAGATGTCTTCGATCCTCACGTGCAGGCTGCAGAGCAACACGCTGGAATGATGGTAGCAACTCTGGCAACAACAATAAGATCATAAGAAGAATAATGGAATGGAAACTATGGATCCCCCAAAGGTTGATGAATATATAAGACATATGAAATAAATAAATTCATTTCACAGATGAATTGTGTTATAGAGTAAGTTCAACTTGGTCTTATTACAGATTTTATTTCATAATGCCATTTTCACGTTTCACTTTTCATGACAATCGCACGCAGACAGAACATTAAGTGGCATTAAACGCACATTTATAACATTAATTAAACATGACCACATGATGAAAACATGATTACTGTTTATCATTCTTCTACTTCATGTCAGCATGATGGTGGTCAAAGGTTTCTCATGTACTAATAATACCGAATGACGGAATGCTCTGTGCATTCTAAATTTTTATTAAATTTTAAATTGTCTCTGAAAACAATGAGTGTAAATTCGATGTGTGTTGGGCGGGGGGGGGGCAGCGTCCTGCCAATAAAGCAGCGATTGGAATCAAAATGAAATCCATCAAAGCCAGATCTCCGGCAGGCGAGGAGAGAGGTGATGCTGTTGCCACGGAGACGCCGAACCGCTGCTCAGAGAGAGTGTGTGGACTCTGTTTCTGCACCTGCAGGTTTATAACATATTTATAACACTGTTGCACAGTTTGCTCTAAGAAACAAACAAACCTAAAAGGATGGATAACAAATGTCTGTCATCAATATGTTTGTAATGTGAAAGATAGAAACAACGTGGCTAGAAACACAACAGTTATTTGTGATTAGCGTGAACTGAGCCGTTAACAGTTGTCCATGAAGCGCTCTGTACTGTGAGGACCAATATTTTCACATAACTTTTTCACTAAATTCTTTCACCCTAAAGGGTTAAAACACACTGAACTTGGTGGAGATGGAAAATGGTGTCTTCTCTCTCTCTCTCTCTCTCTCTCTCTCTCTCTCTCTATTTTTCAGTAATTGATGTCTGCACCGGCTACTTTGTGCAAAGAATGGACATTGCAGTCAGATACTGGCTACAAGCTCGATTCAGATGTGCACATAAGTAAGTTGCAAGACCCTGAAGAGACGGATCAAAATCAATACATGGACATCCAGATTTAAGGCCCTAATATGGGTAAAAGGTAAATGACCATCACTTATATAGCACTTCACACATTGGCCTCATTCACACACCGATGGCGACAGAGCTTAAGGGTTCGGTGTCTTGCCCAAGGACACATCGACTTGTGGACAGGAGAGGCCGGGTATCGAACCGCCGACCCTGGGTGTAACTGCCTCACGTTGTCAGATTAGTTTCTCGCTTGTTGTAGTGCGTCGGTTCCTACCTGCAGCAGTAAGCCCAGAGGCGGTTAATTGGCGAATCTATTGACGCGCCGAAGAAGCATTGTGTGAGCACTCAAGCTAAGTTTTAAAAATTCAACATGTAAAATAACCTAGAAGAAAGAGGATGAGAACGGAGCCCCTCTTAAGTAAAAAGCAGCCTACGAGGTGTGTTTGGGCTCAAGTTCATTTCTGTACGCTAAAGGAACACACGTTAGCTAGCCGTCAGCTAGCCACGAGTGAATTGGCAGTTACGCTTTTATGACCCATTTCAAGTGCATAATTTAACTATGCTATGTGTTAGCTCGATATGCTACCTGTCATAATGCTATGGGAAAATGCAAGACACAGGGTTCGTACAAAGTTTTGAAAGTTTGAAAAATGCTTAAGTTTAACAGTTGTGTTTTCAAGGTTAGGAATAGTCTTGACTTAGAATGTGCTCCTTGAAAACATGCTTGTCGCATGCATCGTCGACACGATCAATAAAGGCTCTGAGAGCCTGGATATCTTTGGTTTAGCTACCTTGAAAGTTCCTGAATTTAACTCTAAAGACATGCATATGCATTTTGCTTAATTGTACTTTTTATTTATTTTTTCTCTTTCAGCCCAGTTCTCACGGGTTGGTCTGACAAGGAATAAACGCCATTTTTTAATAATGACCTCGTGCCTCGTTCCCGCCATTACAGGAGGGAGCTACACCATGGACGTATGAAGAGAACTGCATGCAGCGTCGGAGGTGAGACTCTGTTCATTCCTATGAAAGCTGCTCAGCGGCGCATGAAGTCCAAAAAGTTTGACTTCCTGGTATAAAATGACCCGGATCTTCCTCACAGCTTCCTCGTTGTGCGGCCCATAGAGCAGCACTGGTGCTAACTTTAGCCCCGTCTCCCAGCCGCTCGCATGAGCGGGAGCAACTTTATAACACTGGATTCAGCTGTTTATACATTATACAACTTTTAGGACATCACGATTTCAATAAGGGATATTTAAAGGCCAGTTCTATCTGCTGATTTACAGACGTCTCTTTCACAATGTAAGTCTATGGGGAAAAAGTCTCTTGGGGAATCACGTTACCTGGAAGATGTAATTACGCGGGTTGGCCACTATGTCAAATTGGCTTCAAAGCCTGGCGTACTCCCTGGGATCGATGGACGACCCGCTCTACCTCCTGAGCCCTCGTCAAATTGGTGGCATGCCCCCTTTAAAATGTTGAGCCATTTATTTACCTCTTCTGTCATGTTTGTGACTGCGTGTCAGTCCAGCGGGGCTTGGGCCAAGAAAACCCTGATATGGTTTTAGTGATGACCCAGATGTGGGATGTCGACCTGTTCTCAATCACTGTTTTCAAATCCACCAAAGCTTGGTGTTTATTGACCCTGTAAAGACAAGTCATTTGACTTGTCTTTACAGGGTCAATAAAACAACCAAAGTTTGAGTGTAGCAGCAGCTCAGACATCAGTGTTGCTTCAGTGTTTTTGCATGTTTTCACATTTAAAAAGTGGTATAGTTCCAGTACTGAGCAGCTCCCCTGGAGATGCTTAAGGGACTGAGTGCCTTGCTGAAGGACATTTAACTCCCTTGTGGTTAAGTTCAGATTCAGGGAGTCAAACCGGTAACCTGGTGGTTGTGAAATAAAGGTCTTAATGCAGCTCTGTTTGGGCGGTTTGGAAGAGGTTTGTGGAAAATGCCAGAATGATTGGACGACATGTTTGCGAATCCTGGAGAAAGCTGGTGTGTGTGTGTGTGTGTGTGTGTAAAAAATTTCCTATTGTGGAAATAAGCCTCTCTGTACCATCCAGAATGCCAATTTCCCACTTCATAGAGCGACACACACTATGCCAGCTCTGTTGGGGTTGGCAGCTACATGTTTCCTCTTTCCCTCTTCCTCCTCGTCTTCCTCCTTTATTCTCCAAAATGTTCCACTGTGGAAACTCTGCTGACTGGTAGAGCCAGAAAGAGAAAGAAGCATATATTGTATATTTTTTATATGCAGGAAGAAGTCTCAGGGATAAGTAGAACATAATTTCAGAACATTCCAGCTAAAGTACTAAGTTGTCGTGGCGATTTGTCCTCTAATCAAAAAAACTAAATACAAAACAAAGCTCAAATGAAACGGCCACTTGAGGCACCTAAGGAACGAATCTCACGCGCGGGAAAGGAAGCGTCAAGTTTCGAGCGGTTTATTTAACCATTTTGGCAAACAGACTGGTAATGAACCCATGCTGGTCCCATACCTGCATACCCATGCATGTAGATTCACCTCCTGTGCCCAAGTTGCCCCCCGTACCTTCAAAACAAGTGAAATAATGAGGCTGTTGATGTTGTAACCAAAGAAATTCAGCCATGTTCTTGCAACAAAACAGCAACTAAATAAATAAATGTTAAATATTAAATATTACAAAACCACGAATAGCTCCAATGCCTGTAATAACATTAACGATGGCTCTGTTCCATTAAGTGACCCTTGTGTGAGTGAGGAATGGGACTGGCTCTCCTAAATGGAATGAAGCCGTCATTAATGCTGTTAATTCCACCTGTGCTCTTTCTGATTTTACAAGTCGATACCTGAATACCTGCACTTTAGTGAAGGTAAGTGGAATTGTATTTCTTCTGTAAAAAGTAGTTCCTATAAACACTTGTGAAGTCTGTTGATTATCCAAAGTAACGAAGACGCGCTGATGAGTTCGTGAGTTCTAAAATATCTTTCAATGCTTTCATCATAAGTTCCCTTTACCTTTTGACTTTAGGGTGGAGGCAGTGACAAATATCTCTAAACCTTTGCAAACAAAACCAAAACTTACTGGTTGGTAGGTGAGTTTGGGTGAACTGATCCATGAGCATTTACAATACAAAAGCATACATTTAAAATCATGACAATTATGATTACACATGGCAATGTAGCTATTAGCTGCTAAAATCAGCTTTATAGTTGACACACTGCCTACCAGCGTCAGTACTGGTGCTGGCCAGTAAGGGGCGCTGTTTAGCCCCAAACAGCCGTTAGAGTGACGAGGTTGACAGTTGTGCTGTCTCTCTCTCTCTCTCTCTCTCTCTCTCTCTCTCTCTCCCCTATCTATTAATCTCTTCTGACTCACACACCCTGTGTAGTTGTGTGCGTGTGTGTGCGTGCAAAGGAAGGCGAAAGACACACCGACATGGATTAATGTGGCTGCGTGAAGAGAATCAAGAAGACAAGAAGATACACAATGTTCGTGTGTGTGCATGTAAAAAAGCAGTGTGTCAGGAAAACTAGGTGTGGTAACAAGGGGAGCGGTCTGTGTGTGTGTGTGTGTGTGTGTGTGTGTGTGAGTGAGTGAGTGTGTGAGTGAGTGTGTGAGTGAGTGTGTATGAGTAAGCATTAGTAATCAGTCAGCTGTCACAGAAGTGCTTTGTCTGGCTGAGCCTTACAGTTAGACTCCAGGACACGAGCCGGAGGCGACTGCCTGTGTGTGTGTGTGCGTGTGTGTGTGTGTGTG
>JAVQJF010018842.1:0-23616 GCA_036023855.1 Gadopsis marmoratus | reverse complement strand
CCACCAGCGTTTGGGGGACAGCTCTAATGGGACCTATACAATCAGGCCCACTGCTGAAGTGTAAACTGTAGTAACATTGACAGTCAGTAAAGAACAAATTCACATATTTCATCAAACTGAGAACTTTTTTAATAGCTTTTTTTGGGGTTCTGCACATAGTTTATTGGCACACTCTTAATGCTCATCAAAGGCAGGTCGATGCAGTTTTGGGTTAAAGGCCACACACCTGGCGCATCCCGTTTTCGGAGTTTAAAGGTGGTTAACTCTCTTCCATCAACATTTACTACACACGGCTTTCTATGCACAGCACCCTGCTAATAGATCTCATCCTGTGATTTCTGTTTATTAATCGCCTCATTCAGCGAAGTGAAAGCCTTGTTTTTCCCGGCTCTCTGAAGAGACTTTGAAGGTCACGGCGGCTCCTCGGCGGCTGCTGTACTTTAGATTCCAGCTTCTTTTGAGGCATTAAGAGGGGCGCTTAGCAGTAATGTCAGCAGAGCGCCGGGACTGGAGATTGCAGCTGAAAGGCCCAAGAAAAAGCTTTAAGGGAATGAACGTCAGGCGATTCACAAGATTAACGGCCAGAGGGGGGTGGACATGCTGGTCGCCGTGGAGACGGTGTCCAAACACAAGCTGGTGTGGAAAACTGGGGAGGTGCTGCTCTGATTGCTAGTAGAAAACATGATATTGTTCCTGACACATCAATGATTTTAAAATCTGCTAAAACGCACGTTTTGTCCTTTTTCGTCATGTAAACGTCAGACGATCTGCCATGTTGAATGTTTTCGTGTGATGTTCCAGCGAGCTGCCTCGTGGTTGGTCAAATGTGTTCCTGCCGCCAATAAAAAAAATTATAATAATGCAGCTATTTCACACTTTCAAAACCGTCGTTAATGTGAAAGGCTTCATTGACGGGTTCGAAAAACATTATTGATGATGATGGGGGAAATTTCCCGGTGGACCTTTTTAGTCCTTTTGTTTATGAAAAGTCAAATAATGAGTAAAAGAGACCAACGTCCAGATCCGAAACCCAAACATGCTCAAGTTTCTGGGATCTAGAGAAAATAACAAGCAGCAGATGCTCACAGTTTTAGAAGCCCAAACCAGAGAACGATGATGATTTTTGCATTCATCAAAATATCTTCTGTCGATAAATGAACCAAAGGTTTCACCTCGACATATAAGGTGTGGAAACGTTTTGGTGTTGGTACAGAAACTGTGGATATATACTGGCCCCAGTATAACACGTTTTAAACCCATCTGGGGCAGACTATATGGAGAATCTCTTGCAGTCTGAATCCGCACTTTTGCTTTTGTGCTTTTTTCTTTTTATTGCCTTCATCTTCGTCTCGAATGTCTGTCTTGGTGCTGCTCTCTCGGCCTCACTCAGTCTCCCTCGAACAAGACGTTAATCTCAGTAGGACGAGCCAGTTAAATAAAGGTTAAGTAGATAAAACAAATGTATAATGTGTCCTTGGTGACATCTTTACCCATTAAATCTAAATGGAGAATCAGCAACTCGTCAGTTCCTCCTCCTCTTGTTGGGTATAAAGTGCTGCTCATAGGCCAGCGAGGCTCCAACACCGTGACACCGGAGTGACTCTCTTAAGGGACGTTCAGGATCATTTTTACTGTGTAATTAAAACCAAAGCAATCCCCCTTCAACCTCATGCCCCGACTCCCTTCTCCACCTCTAATTGGTCTGGCACCGGCTCTGGAGTGGCACCACCAGCCCTCTGCTGATGTCGCTGGACTCTGGACGGTCAATTTAGCCCCTAATTCTAAATCTCTACTGACTTCAGCAGTGCTGGCGTTACGTCCCGAGCATTACAGAGTTAGAGAGGGGACAAAACAAGAGGCAGGGGGGATGCATAAGTAAGACACAAGTGCATTAACACAAGCTGTATGCACCAAACTGAGAGCCCAAGTTATTGTATATTTCTCTTTTTTACTTTTGTACAACTGAAGACGTTCAGTGACTTAATGGTCGCAAGTCTTAAGACTGATTACGGTTTTTGCAGACAGTTAAATTGTGGAGATCGTCCAGGTGTGGTGTTTGTGTGGTTTTTGCTATTTAGGTTTGACCATCAGCTGCTGTTCTGCAATCATCAAAACATCTTTTTATTTAAAAAACTCAGCTGCATTTCTGTAAGTTGGTGAATGTTCAGGACAGACTGACCTTTTTTCGATTCGAAATGCTGAAACTGTTGCGATACACAGTTTATTTTAAGAACAAACACGCGTGAGACATACAGTTAATCCAACCAGGGAGATTTACAAGTAAACTTAAATCATCTAATAACTTTTAGTAGTCCGTGGAATTGCATTGAAATCTGCAGCTGACTGACTGTTTGTTCCTCCACAGTCCACCAAATTAATTCAGATTCTCCATCTTAAAAATACTTTGTGAGATAGTCTTCTCTTGATTTTTAGATTTGCAGTTTGTATAATCCTTAATTAGACCTCATGTATTTATCGTCAGGACCCTACTTTTCTTTTAACCATGTCTTGGAAGCACCACTCTGCTTGCTGTTAGCTATTATGTTAAAGTTATTTCCTCCTCCTGTAGCCTCTGTAACCACAGTGTATTGACTGAGTGTGGTACTGTCGTCCGTCCTGCTCAGCTCCACAGTCGCCTCTGCACCTACTCAGTTTGCTCTGGGAAACCTGAAGGCTGCTGATGCAGACTCAGGCTTGCAATAGGCTCTCAGTGTAGCACAGTGTCTTTCTGGTGTATTGGAAATCTCTAAATCAGCGCCTGGCTTCAGCGGCTGACACATACCGCCACTGTGGCAGCACTCCAGCCGTGGCACTGCTACAGAACTCTGCGACCTCCCGATGGTCAGTTTAGACACTGGCACCATTTAATCCCCATTGATTTCAACACTTCTACCATTATATTAAAGACGAGGGGAAAGCTGAACAGAGGGAAGAAATACTGTAGATAAAATGCAAAGGGGATACGTGTTAATTTGTCTCAATAGAATCTTTAGCAGCAGTATTAATAAGTGAGGTCAGTAATTAGAGTGTGCTCAGTCATTACGACTGTAAAGTAATAAAGGTAAAATATTTTACGCTGTTAAATCAGGACAAAGGGTTCTATGTGCCACACGATCCCAAACACTGATACAGGGCCAAGTGTGAGAAGTGACAGCAGGGCAGATGGAAGAAGAGGGTGGTGGTTGGGGTCTGCTGTTGGTGCATCACCCTTTCTTAATGGGCCTCAGCAGTGTTTTTGTTCATTCATTTCCATTGGGCGGAAGGTCCTGAGCGACAGCGGCGGAGGTAGCCTGCTGTTCGGGGCAGCAAGTGGTGCAGCTCTAGTGGCGTTTCATTTAAAGCCCTCCAACACAAATCAATAGGGGACAATCGGGCCTGAGAGCATCATGGGTTTTTATCTGTGCTGGGATACCGTTACCGACAACCTGACCAGTCCACTCGCCAGTCGGACAGGGAAAACAGAGGCACGGTGCTGGATGGACTTTGATGCACGTTGTCAGCGTCCTGCAGAAGAGCCAGTTTTCCTCTTTTAATGATAAGGAAGAGCCGAGGTCAGGGCAGACCATCGTCCAGAGTAGTTTGAACATTGTACCAAGCAGGTAGATCCTAGAGCAGTAACAGCCCTCCAAATCATGACTGGCTTCCTGCCAGAGCTGCTGGCAGAGAATTCTTGTCTAATTTGCCAGCTGCCAGCTGCTGGTTAGCACTTATTTCCCCGTCCTCCTCCTACATGACCTCTGATCCAACACAAACCGTTGGAATCTTGTTGTACTCAAATGTCCTGGATTTTGTCGGACTAACCAAACATATTTTTGGTCAGCCAGACTTCCCCTTTGTCGAGCTTCAGATACTTGTAGGATGAGTCCATACTGCTTAGAGATCATTTCTTTTATTCCTCAGAATAATACCTGTTTGTGTTTGCTTCTCCACGAGGTGACATTTGTGTCCCATGTGACTGCTGGCTGTCTTAGAGCATTCCCATAAAGAGCTACATCTTTTGTATTTCAGGACCGGCTAATTGACATGCTCTTAGTTACTAATGACGCACTTAATTAATGTTTTATTAAAGGCAGGCACACTGCAAAGGTCAGCCAGTTAAGCCTGTGCATAATAAGAACACACAAGCGGTGCTGGCATCAACTCTCAGACGCAGGATGTTGCATGGAGGCAGTCTGACCTGGGACAGTCTGAAAAATACATAAACGATGATTTACCAAATGTTCTTTTATAGATGATGAATTAACGGCTACACAGAGGGAGATTTAAAGCTCAACTAATCAATATATTCCATGCTTACAATGGATCAAATGACGCTTTGTGTAAAGTGAAAGATGTCGATCGTGTGGTGGTCCTGGACCCACAGAGAGTTGTCACCATCTCAGATTTGTTTGGCCTCTTAGACCTCCACATTTTGGTTTTACGGCACATTTACTGGTTCAGTCTCCGTCTCTTCCTGGTTTCCAGCAGCAAGCTTGAATAAAAACCCACTGTGCCACCTGCCCAGCTCCAAACAGCAGACACAGTTAGAGATTAGCTGGTAACATTTAGCAGCTAAAGAGGCCTCAAAAAAGACCTCAAGAGGCCGGTTAAATGGGAAATGGCTGTGGCACTTTTATCCAACGTGCCTCTCACTCACGCACCAACACAGCGATGGCAGCGAACTACCATGCGAGGTGCTGGCCTGACCGTCGGGAGCTCAGTGTTTTGCCCAAGGACCCTTCAAGGTAGTGAAAGGAGGAGCTGGGGATCGAACCTCCAATCCTGTGATTAGTGGACGACCCGGCTCGACCTCCTGAACCACAGTTGCATCCAAAATGCAAATAAACCGTGCAATTTTTCATTTAGTGATGCACACCTGTGTGACCTTTTCTCTCCCGATACCGATTTGAATACTGAGAACTGGTACTCGGCACTCGTGTACTCCCCTGTGTGAAGCCTTTTGGGAGGGTTTTTTGGAAGGTGATCTGAGGAGGACTTGCTCTTGTATCTCTAGAAACTGAGTTGGTGGTCTGCCGTAAACTGAATTCTATGACGTTGGCGATGGATTTGATCACATCATGGATGATACACAATCCATTTATTAGGGTCGTATCTACGGCGACACCAATCGGATCAGTGCATCCCTATTGTTAACTGCATGTGTGGTATTAAGTCCTGTGTGCACGTTTTGGGGGGGGGGAAGATCAACTTGAGCTTGTGTGACTATGCATTGACTTACCTGCAGGCCGCCGTTTTCAGTCCAATCAGCATGCCAAGACCACATTTCACACTTGTTGGCCGGAGGAGTCCGTGCCGGCTCACAGTCCTCACTCTCAATGCAGCTGCTCTCCACGTGGATAAGCGCCGCCGGTGGCCACCAAGTATTAATTAGAACTTACCACAAAGGTATATAATTTAGCCGCTTGTCAAGCATAATGTGTTTCAAGAGTGCCGTTGACTCCTGCATTGTGGCTCCAACTCGTATTTACCTCGTCTTTTCCGCTGCTCACCTTCGGCTGTGAAAACGATCTTAATTATTTCAGGTGTTGGCGCTGCTGTGAAGGACGGCTCTATGTTTTTATTTAAGTGTTATTTTATAACGCTGGGTGACAGGCGGCTGGCGTTTGCACCTCATGGATTACACATGCAGTGGATTTTAATAATTTGACTCCCCTTCCAGCTCCTAATGTCCCCTCCACCTCCCGCTTTTTATGCGATTACTAGTTCAGACTTTTAAATGAAATGATGTAAGGTGAATTAGTTGAACATGGCAGCACAGGTGGTTATAAAAGTGATTTGTCTGTCTCTGCCTTGTGATGAACGTCGGCTCCGTGTACACCCCCTTTTCTGGGCCAAATGAGCTGTGACGCCTCCACCAAATAATTAATTTCCGCTCCTCGTCTCTCCCTCCCAGCTCCTGCGCTCTGAACTCTTGGCTGGTGGGTTCCACAGTTCAGGGAAGTTGCAGGGGAATTGAAACTGTAATGGCTCCTTGTTGCAGCTCGTTTTCCCAGAATAAGGCAATAAAAATCTTCTCTCTCTCTCTCTCCCTCCCATAATCTCTCTCTCTCTGCCTTTGCTTGGCATGTTTTGTTTTAATCAGACACCAGCTTAGCACAGGGTGACAAAAATCAGGAGTGCACTCTAGCTGATCATTAGACTTTGGACTGGGAAGGTGGCAGTCGGGTGATGGGGGTTTGCTCGCCAGCCGTGGTGGCGCACTGCAGACTCTTAACCTGCGCCACGGGTGGCGCCACATCACAGAGACTCCCGGCGGGAAATTAGATGTTAACAGTGAAGTGACAGGCTAGTTTTAGCCCGAAGGACTCCACAGAGCTGATCACGGAAACACACTCGTCTCGGAGACAAACCGTCAGTGGAAATATCAGCATTAAGTTTCTCAGAGTTGGTCGAGGAGTCATGGCTACCTCCTAGACAAGGCGTCGGCGGCGTTCCTGAGCTCTGTTCCAGAGTCACAGCAGAGAGGACCTGGAACTCGCCATGGGATGGATTTAGTTACTACATTCTGGTCTAAACTCAGTAGATATCTGTTGCTGATGTGGCTCTTTTCCTCTGAAGGTTAATGATATATTTCATTCATACATATTATGCTACACTAAAATGTAATTTACAAGGACAAAATATCCTATATTTGTGCCCATACGGTAATTTTTTGTATGATTTAGCAATCAACTAATCCGTCACTCGTACCCATCCCCAGTTCTTGATTTATAAAGTTTGCAATATTAGGAACATGGACAGTTTGTATCATAGTTTTCACCCAGTTTCTTTAGCAGTCGCTTGTTCAATGTGGATTCTACTTGTGCAACCACCTACACACACAAACACACTCACATTTGGGCTGACAGTGTGCTTGGACTAAAGGAAAGTTGGACCTCTTCCTGCCACCCTCAGCGTCGGCAGCAGTTTCTGGTGCGGTGATGAACTCCGGCTGTGGCTTTTTTTTGTCAGATCCCTGTCAGGAAACCCGGGGTTTGTTATAAACTCGGTCTGACCTGCGATGTACCAGCCCTGGCACCCTCGGCGTCGTACTTTTCGGCGTCATTCGATTTGAAAAGTTTACTTTTATAACTCATTTGCTTCTTCTTGAGTTAGTGATTTACTACGTCTCCCACAATGCCTTTGGACAGCCACCAGAGAAGCTGTCTGAACTTGTTCGAGTCATCTGTTGGGCTTAGAGGGTCGAAACAAACAGCAGCTGCATTGCATTCTGGTCTATTTCTGGCTCTCGTGGTTGTATTAGTTGGCGTGTGTGTTTCCGGTCTTCCAGTGGATGTCTTCCACAGAGACCGAACCGCCAGAGTTTCAATGGAAGGTGGAAGAATGCCGCGTTAATGACTTATTAAAGTGACGGCTGTCCCCTGAGGATGACCTCATCAGACGAGCTGCCTGTTTTGAAAGTTTACAGGCAGCAGAGGCTGTGATTGGAACCGTTTACAGCTGGAGTTTTTACTATCCTCGCCGGTTATGCAGAGATGGGAAGCGCTAGAGGAGATGGAGGGAGAGAAGGAATGAGGCAAGGTGACAGCGTTTGGAGTGAAGGGGAAAAGGTTGGAAGAGATTGATGAGGGGAAAATAGTCCTGAGTGTGTGATCCTTTGAGTTCAGACTGTCCTTGTGTTTATGCTCAAATACATACTTTTACACTCTCCAGGACATCGTGCACAACAATATCTGGTAGAAAGGTTCCCACATGTTCCGGTTGATGATTCATCCAGGAAATAGACGTTTGCATTAATTCCCGTCCAGATGTTGCAACTTTGGTTTACGTTGTTCTCAAAGTTTCGTTGGCTTGGTTTTAAAGATTTAGAAGAGCTGGGCAAAAATGTCCTACAATTTTCAAATGTCCTGAAGTCCCAAAACATAAACATATTCGAGTCACTTGTTTTTAAAATATTAAGATATTTCTGTCATTGCTCAGCGTTTATTTCCATCTGCTTATATTATCTGTGGTTTTTCAATTCAATTTCCAGAAAATGTACTATATCACAATTTAAATTGCAGTTTTGCAGCTTTAACTTGAGATTTTGTCGTTCAGCTTAAATTACTTGAATTTTTGCTCTGTTGCTTTCTGCTCTGTAAGACATCCGCAGCTTTGCAGGAATTAATAGAACCACGGTTCAACCACCTACTCTGGGATTTGTTTAATGGTATTCTGGGATGCATGTAGGGAATTGTGTCCGCGTATGAAAGCCAAGAAAGCCAGGTTGAATCTTGTAACTGGTGAACTCGGAGCTCCATCGAAGCTTCCACAGGTTGTAGATAAAGTATAAAGATTTCTATACGTCCTCAATCCTTCCTTCTGTTTGTTGTTTCACGTCAGATTTTAGGCCACCAATTCGCATTGCAAAACATAGAACATTAAATGACAGCTCTTATGCTTCTTCTGTTAGATTCGACTGAAGCGTCATGTCATCGGTGCTGCATTATTTACTGACAGAGTGTGGGTTGCAGTATAGTCAGATGTCTGTGTACATGGAAACATACGCATGGAGGATGATAAACAAGCTTCAGGATTCTTGGAGAAGAAGCTGATTATGTCCACGCAGACAGATGGGACACAAACTCTGAAACCCAATTTGAGTTCATTTGACCAGGAGCAGGTGCAGAGAGTTCCACAAAGTATATCAAACCATTCTAAAGGGGTACTGTAGTGTGGGGGCACTTGCAAGAAGCAGATTAAAGTCCCTATAATGGGTCAAGCTCCAAACATTCGATCCTACAATTCCCAAAATACAACTTGATAGAATATTTTCTTTATATTAAATGAAATAATTTAATACCCACGGCTGTTAAAGTCCACTAGCCCAGTTTTCTCTGTTTACTTTCTGTTGATCAGTCGAATGCCAAACTAAAATAACCCTGATGACATCACTATGACATCAGCAGGGTTTTTTTTCTCGTAGATTAACTAAAGCTCCCTCGGGTGCACAGAAAACCTTTATACAACTGTGTTCCTCAGTAAACTGGCCTTTATCTGTCTGTCATTATTTGCAATGAGCTTACTGTTTTGCACATCAGCTAAACTCCTGGTTCAAGTGAACTAACAAAATAACTACCAAGAAGTATCATAAAATTCTATGAAACTGTTTGTCAAATTGCCGGAATTAAACTATGAATGCGGAAAGGTATTTAAAAAATACTGGAAGGTTCCATTAAAAAGTAACACAAAACACCAAAGAGCACATAATCACTCACTGTTTTTATTCACAGCACCATTAACTGTATCACAAGGTATTGCAGATATATTCAACCATGGCCCTAAAACACATTAAGTGCCACAAATTACTGCTCAGACCTCCACGAAATCTCTCAAACTGCCGCGTGTTGTCACAAATCAAAGAGTTCAAAGCAACCTTGTCTGTTTTGTGGTCTTGAGCAGGATCTACGTTCTGCCTCTCACACACTGAACAACAGAATCTGCTCTCATTAAATCCTTGTCATTCTTTTCCTCCTCTTCTAATCAGAGCTGTTGACTAGTGGAAACCGCTCTGTGACTCCACACTCTGATGTGAAGTTAAAGAATCGAGGCTTTGACGTGACGCGCCTCTGGGGTGCGACGCCCAAATAAGTGATTAAAATTAGCATGCCGATCCCTCCACACGCTGACTGTGGCGTTATTATATTTCTGATGTGCATTATTTGTTTTCACGCTTTCTTTGAAACAAATCAGTTCAGTGAAGGATGTTTCGCGTTCACGGACAGACTGACGGCTGCTGCATCACGTTGAGAAGATCCTTGAAAAGTCGATAGGAACCAAATAAAAGCGTTGAGAGGGATTTTTTTTAACTGGAGCAAATGGCCTTGAAAGCATCGTTCTCTGTCCGAGTCTGATTATTTCCAGTCGCTTGTGCTTTGCTGAAAAACTCAACGCTTTGAGTTTCACACTAAAGGCCCACCAGGAGAGCGAGAGACTGTGACCTTTGAGTCACTAGAAGGCTTTTAATGTGAAATGACCGTGCAGGAAGTGCCGAGTGTAACTGACGGTAGCTTAGCAGCGATCAGAAAAGGTGGAAGCGGCTGGAAGAAATGTACAAATGGATGAATGAACCAAGACAACAGGTAAACATGGAGGAGGTGCAGGGAGGCGTCACACTGATATAAATGTATGATTTGGAATTATAAAGTTCTTTCTGACATTTTTCTCAAAATTGACTTATGCACACATTCTTATTCTGTGACAACTTATCAACATTATGTGAGGTGTTTTTTAAAGAAAAATTTTATTCAGAAAACACGAAGCTTCTATCGCTACTGTGAAGTTCAATATGTCAAAATCGCTCAGAATATAATTCCAAGATGGCGGATTATAAAACAAGTGACATTAGGAGTAAAGATCTGTTTCTATTGTAAGCGTGTTTTAAATGAAGGCCTGGCTCTGTGCAGTCTGAGAGTTCACAGTATACACGACCTGCAGTAAAGGGGTTAAAAGATGCACAATTTTCTCCCTGAGCCAGAGGAGTAAACTGTTAACGAACGCATGAATGAAAATAAATCAGCAGAGTTAAAGATCAGCCTGAACACAAAGTCAAATTTCGTTTTTGGTCGTGGTTCTTGCCCTTTCAAAGTAAAACGTGGGACTAGGTGGTGCAGGTAAGGTGGCGTTGCCGTGCCGACGAGCAGCCTTCTTCCTCTTCCTCCTCATCCTCCTCCTCCTGCTGCTGATTCTTCCAGCTCTCCATATAAATAGCAGCGTTCGAGGCGTTTTGAAATGAGTCCAGCTCGGCCTGTTCTGCTCGCTGCAGCGAATTCATCCATTATGTAGAGTCCTGAGACGTGTACGTCCCTCCTTCAACACACACAGAGAACCCAGTACTTCTAAGCAGCCATATACATGCGGAAATAAGTGGCATCAGTGATGAATGCAAATATATCTCTGTCTCTGTCTCTGTCTCTCTCTGTCTCTTTCTGTCTCTCTGTCTCTGTCTGTCTCTCTGTCTCTGACCCCGGCACCTTAGTAGATATTAGAATTGTGATATTGTTGAATATTACAAACTGGGAGGAGGGGCAGCAAACACAAGCGGTGCGTGGGGAGATACAGCTCAGGGGGGTTAACACAGATAATGGGAAGTGAACATAACTTTAGTCTGACCAGGATACCAGAAAATAACTGTAGTAGGACTAAGCGAAGCTAACATAGCATTAGCATTGACTGTGCAAGCTAGGAAGGCATGCAGCTCTTTGGCAATCCAGCACAAGCTAACATAGCACAAAGCTAATGTATTTTTAATCATGTTAAACATCAGAATACTGACTGGACTCTGGTGTAGCTGTTGGCCCTGGTGATGATGATGATGGTGATAGCACACAGGGAAACTGAATTAGATCTTGTTCCTCATTTGGTCTGCGTAAGAAGCTTATTGTCTTGCAGCTGCTGCGTCTGCAGCACTGGCCTTTATCTGTTTAACATTTGCTAACAGTAATGGCAAAGGAAAGAGCAGGCTGTTAGCTCTTGAATATTGGTCTTTATTGGCCACCTTATTGAATTAACATTTAACATTTTCCATTCGTCGGATCATTTTACCCAAGGCACCTCACGGTTTAATGAGGGCAGCCATATAGTTAGTGTGGGTTCCCTGAACGCCTCATTTTCTCCTTATTGAACAACGCACGTCACATTAAGTTAAAACAACGGCAGAAAGAAAGGTTGGCAGACCAGATCTCACGGTTGCAATGATCATTATTTAAGTCGGAGTTTCTTAGATTGCATTGATCTTTTGGAACACTGTCTTCATCTTAAAAGCCTTTCTCAAACCAACATAGTTATTAATATACCACACAGGAATGTAATCTGGCTGACGCTGTGACCCGGACACTGACAAGTTCAGGTAAATAAATGACAAAATATCACCACAGAACTTTTCCTAGTCAGAGTTTGGTCGTGTTGTTCCGTTACTGCAGCAGATGTGACGCAAACACCGCAAACCGAATCCTCTGCAGACTAACTGCCAGGTGACGTCCATGTCGTGTGTTCACCCTCAGTGCCACGTATCTGCTCGTCTTTTCTGTCGCCACGCCATCGTCTGTCGCACTCGTGGTCATAAAGTGGAAAACTTGAATCATTGTGTGTTTTTCGTTTTGCTCGTTCAGATTCAAACGGTCAAATTAGAAGCAAATTTGTTTCCTGTAGTCTGTGATTGTTTAGTCAAAGCCGTTGTCCCCTGGACAGAAACATGGCCCCATTTTTGTGTAATTTCTAGACTTTCCACACTTTGTTTGCTTTTGTGTAAGTTTTTGATTGGTTTCTTTAAATTCGTTCTTTGTTGGGTTCTTCCTCTTTCAGCTCCTCTTCCTGTGGTTGTCTGGAACACTTGCAGTATACTCGGCTACTCTGACAAGTTCATGTAATTGGCCACTTAAACACCACAGTGAAGAGGTTGAACATTTATGTAAAATTCACACTCAATTTTACTGGCTGAAAATGATTTGAGGGCCCCTGCTGGGAGGTGGTAGCTACTGCTGACCGTTTCACATCAAGCGGTTTTTGCAAGCTTGATGTCCTATTTTCCAGGCAGCCACAGGTGTGAGTTCTCTTCAGTGCACGATTTATAAATTAGCATGATTGGGGAACACTTGTTGAAAGTGCTTTTCAGAAAGAGACAAAAGAAACAAGATTAAAAGGCAAAATAACAAGAGAAAGTTATATATTCAATTTGCCTTTTAGGATGCCTTTTAAAGATCGGCACTGATTTAACTTGTCTTTTTGCACGCTGTTATGACGGGCCAGTACACGCTTGGCCAGCCTTCAGTTCTCTTGATGTGAGTAGTTTAGGTTGAACCTAAATCCATTAGCGCAGTGATGTAACCCTGTTGGGAGCCTCGTGTTTCAGAAGGTCTAAGCCTGTTCCTGGGCTGCAGCCTGTGGCGGTCTGAGGGGCAGGAAGCTGCCTGCAGCGTGAAGCGTCACGGTCCGCTGTGACAGGGAAGGATCCCACCTGCTTTAAGCGCTTGTTGACAGCCGTTATCTGAGTCTGATCTGGGATTATAAGAGCTTTATCTGCAGCTTTTTACCATTTGGGACATAAAACAACACTATTTTTCATGGATTCGTGTTTCCCCTCGCGATGCCCTGGGCCAGTATGAGTCACCACTAGACAGCGGAGCTAAACACAGTTTTAGGTACACAGAGAGTGATTGTTACTCTTTCTTTCCTCTTCCTTTGCTGAATTTGCATTTTGCTGCATTTAACGTGAAAACAATGCCAAGTGAAACGCAGCGAGGAGCTCGTTCTCCATTTCTCTCCATCTGATTCTCTCTGTTCCTTTCATTCTCATTCTGTCTTAATCTCTGCCCCCTCTTTCCAAATGATTCCCCCGCAGAAAGATATTACACCTCATGTACAGTAAATAGATTCTGTCAGCCGTTATCTGCCGCTGCCGCTTGTGTTTCCAGACGGAGACTGTGCCCGAGCCAGCCGTTGCTGCCATCACCACCTTCCATTCCATCACCACGCCCAAACATCCATTTTGAAAACAGCCATTTTTATCAGACGGTGTCATCAAATGATGCTCCGAAAAATAACCCAATCTCTCAGTTTACTCTGTGTTTTCTCTCTGGAGACTTGTGCTTGTGTACACAGCAAAGTACAATATTTAAAGGATAATACTGAATGATTTTTTTGTGTTGTGAAAGGAGCGCTTCTCTGATTTGTCAGTACATGACCTAACAGGAAGCCACCATTGGAGGAAGCTGCTTTTATCAGGTTTTTTTTATTAGCTCCATTTTGTTCCATTTGTTGACGTGTGAAACAGACCAGTCTGAGCTTCTCCCAAAACCTTAGTTCAGTTATCATTGCCTCCACCAGGTTGGCATCTAAAGCTGCTTCTGACATCTTTACACGTCTGTCCTTTAGATGCAACACGAGAAATATGAACCAGCTTGGTTAGAAATGGTTAAAATATTCTAAAATGCTGAAGTTCAGAGTTCATTCTGAACCTTGCATGGCAGCTGTTTGCCCTCAGACAGGACCTCCATCCGCAGTTTACCTTAAATATTTTCCCTTTAAATTCAAATACTAATGTACTGTAGGTTTTTCAGAGAAAATGTAATCCACAGAACGCAGCACAATAATGGCCTCCAGTGTATTGGCTCGTTCAACCTGCCTCCCTTTAAAGACCTTTACTTCTTAATTCCCCTAAATTCATGACGCGAGCGAGCGATGCCTCCCTGAAGAAGGCGAACATGTCTGATAATGAAGACAACACGTCTGTTCCACTGGCCACAACATGTACCGTCAGCCTGTATTTAACTTAAATAATATGCAACAACGAACGATGAGACGTTCACTCGTGAATCAGGATGTTGCTGTCAGTTGTTGCTCTGCCGGACCGCCTCGTGTTTTCTCCCCACGCCGCCTGACGCGATGAACCTGGTCGATTTGATTTTTAATCCTTTTCGAGTTTCTTTTCTAAAACGATTCAGTTATAAAATGACATAAACCATTTGACTTAAGTTTTTGGTTTGTGCACAAGCAGCGGTGAGACCACCATCAGGAGGAGGCAGGTTCAAACCCCAACCCTACCGAGCTCCCCTTTAGCAAGACAGAGTTCACGGTTCTATTCCTAAGATCCTCTACGAACAGAAATAGATTGTATAAATGCAGTTTTGTGGAACTGCATGAAGGATGAATGTGTTCCTGTAGATAACAATACTGATGAAATTGAATTATCATCAATAATGTGACACTGACCGTTTTCCAGAACTAATGTAACCCTCCGACCATTACTGCCAAAATCCATCTGCTTCTGTTGTGTAGAATCAGAACAGGCAGCACAAACATTGAGGATAACAACTCAAACCTTTCAACCAATGGGATATCAGCTAGAGACCCTGTGGTTCTGGTGTGATTTCATGTGAAAGCACAGTGACATTAAAACGTTTTTCTGCCATTTAGCTGATTAGCATGTGCGCAGCTTTGGCTAACAAGAGTACAAAGTCACGTTTGATGTCCTTGCACCTCTAATTGTCAGTAATTAATGTCCTAATTAAAATAAAAGCCCCTGTTTGACTCGGTTATGATGTGTTTCCAGAACAAACCTTTCTCCACAGCAGAGACAAACCATTAACTCCTCAAATGCTGCGAAACCCTCCAATTAATGAGCTCTCACGGCTTCACAGGTCAGAAAGTTGTGACAGAAGTATCACACTCAGGAGTGATCCGTGATTGGTGACGCTTTAACTGTAGCAGTCTGCATGCACCCTCCACTCCATCCTACCACGGATCCCAGCGATTAAAACGTGAATTATTCCTTTTCAGGCACAAGCTTGGTCACTTCACACTCTGGTTGTCAGGTTCGGCCCCATCAGGGCCCTGCTCCCCGGTGCTCTGTCCTGCCTTTGGCAGTCCCACCGCTCCACCACACTCCCACTGTAAGCAGGATTAATAATTACAGGTTCATCCATTATTCATTTCTGACATAAGCAGCTCACAGTCTGGTATCTTCTCAGCACACAGCACATTCACAGCTTGACTTCCTCTCTGTCTCTGAGTCGTCGCTTATTCATCCGCAGTTTGAGGTTTTCAGCAGAACGGCAAATTCAACAAGTGAAATAGAAAAGGCAGCAGAGGGCGAGCTGTGCGCTCCGACCTCCAGCTGGCGGCGCCAGTACGAAGCCAAGACTGACCACCTCCCTTTTAAAAGATCAGACACACTTCCTGTTCCTGAGGCGTTATCAGGATGTGCACACCTTGATCGCCAAATAATCTTTCCTGTTTCATGGTGACAATGATGAAACTCCGCTCCATAAAGAAACGATGTTCCCAGTTTGGTGTGGAACATTTTCACTGGTCTGCACAGAGTCCTGACCTCAACCCCTCTGGGATGAGCTGGAATGCAGACTGTGAGCCGGATCTGATCACCAGGATCAATGTTGGACCTCGCTGCTCTCGTGTCAGATCCCTGCATCAGGTTCAACATCTCGTTTTTGTCTTCATATCTCTCTCTCATTTTGCTTCCTATTTCTCTTCCCCTCTCGCTCCATTATTTCCCCTCCTCTTCATCTTTCTTGTGTAAGAAGCCAAACAAACAAAAAGAGAGGGGAAGTAAAACTCAATAATTCAGCCTCGCGCTTGATGCAAGTTTGCAATTTTTGGGAAACGGCTCCCCGGTCGTTGCCGCCTCATTTCCCATCAGGACCGATCAAACCTCCGCGAGCCGATTGTGGCAAACAATCACGGCGTTTCATTGCGGAGCGGCGCACCGGTGTGCACCTCCCGAGAGGAGGACAGCTGGGACTGCAGGAAGTGGTTTTATCCCCACGGTGCACACGCCGCCATGGGACTTGAACCTCCAGAGGATACGTTCGCTGATGCCGGGGACTCACTGCATGACTGAGATGAATGACAGGAAAGGCTGTAAGACGTCTTCTAAACAGCACTCAGATGAGGGTTTTCTAACTAAGATATTAAAAAGTATAATTTTCTATCTGTACTGAAACACACTGCTTCACGTCGTTTAACATCACAGGGGTTCATCAACGAGGGAAACGAAATAAAAGTCAAAGTTTATCTTGCTTTGTCTGATGGATATCTGGGACTACTTGGACTTTCAGTGCCGTTCTGTGCTGTTGTGATGTGGGAGAACATTTGGATCCAACTGTATTAGCATGAACCCCCTCCACAGGTGGGGGACACACACTTTCCCTGTAGGAGCTTCACAGTTAACTGTTTGATTTGAAATTCTAAGCCGGTGCGTTTTTATTTTGTCACATTTGCCGTATAGAAATCATCTGACTGACACTGCTCCTCAACATCAAACCTAAAAGAAAAGCAAATTTCCTCCACACATTAAAATGCCACGGTGTAAACATCACCTTGAACGCAGCCTGCTGACACCTGCTGCCATATTCTTGTATCTGCCACTCAAACGTGAACTAATAAAAGTGTCAGGGTGAAAAGTGTGCCGCCGGATGTGGTTTCGCTCGCGCTGCAGGACGAGTGTAAGAAAGCGACCTGCTTTCTCTACGGAAACCTTTCATGTTGCTGGAGGAGAGTGAGAGAGTGTGTCATCCTGTTTCACACCTGCTGCTCCAACAGAACATTTCATTTAGCAGATCCTTCTGCTGAGCTCCCAGTTCCCTCTGTGGAACGCACCTCAGCTCCCGTGGATTGTCTCACGTAGCAGCTATTATTCCTGTTGAATATATACCATCACTTCTGAAAACATCTAACCTTCTTCAACACAACCAAAGTCGGTTTCATCCTCAGCGAGGTGAGTTCTGTCCGCAACACTTTTTAAACCAAACCTTAGTTGGATCTGCGCTGGTTTTTACGCACCTTATCGTAAAATGAACCTCGCTGTTGGCACGGTTGAGGGTTTGCACTGGCATGAATCTACTTTACAGCCGTTAGTTTTGTTGAATGCACCCCCAGTTGATCTGTGCTCTGCATACTGTACAGGAGCAGCATTTACTGACCTGAGCTCTGTTTGTGAACGAGCAATACATTTCAGTTTAGGTGCACATTCACTGAACTCTTTTTCTTTTTTTATGATTTCATCTTGCGTGACTCTGCTTTACCAACCACTACTCTTCTGGTTGGTCCTTGCTTGCTTGATTTACATACCCAACACTCCTGACAGCATTAGCGCTCTTGAACATGCACCAAGTTGATCCGACCTGGCTTGCTTTCTATTTGTAGCATATTTTTAAAAGCTGCCTTCTTCTCGCGTTGACCCCAGACCACGTGGAGGATGCATTTGGAATGAGGACCACCTGTAACACGTCTGAAACGCCCCCCGTCATTGAACGCAGCCTGTGTGGAGGATGCGTGTTGACACGGGGCCCGGGCCGGGGGTCATCACAGAGGATTAGCTCTTATTAAAGCTGAGTGTGGACCATAATGCACCACAGGTTGCTGGCTGAGCGACCCGCCGGCGTTTGGCTCAGTGGCTGAAGTGGATAGAAGGCCAATTATCGCCACATTCACACCAGAGCCAACGCTTCGCTGTGGGCGGCGCTCTGCTTACTGCTCCGCTCAGAGGGTGAAACAAGGACAGAGTGATGCTCGACAGAACAACTCTGATTCCTCAAATGGCAACACAAGAGGGTCGGGTCGTCGTCAGCACAAAGATTTTGCTTTGTCTAAATAAAATTGGCGACAGTTTCTAAACATAATGGATTTTGTCAGCAGTCTGATTTGTGTTTTGATTGTACAGGTTGAGGGGAATATCAGCCTAATCTGGAGCGACACACGCAGCCCTGAAGGATTATATTTTTTCTCTTTGTCCTTTATGATCATGCAGGTTAGAGGACACTCAGTGAATCTTCCTGAGGACAGATGCAGTATGGCGTCTCGTGTACACTGGGATTTATACCTCCCAAAGCTCCCTCAACACTGTCACCTGCTCCGTTTAACAACTCGTCTTTATTACTGGAATTATAGGTCTCATGACCTGAAGATGAGCCAGTTCTGTAACAAACAGGAATTTTGAAAGGGGCCGGATGACGGCGATAAAACACCTGGACAAGGTAGATGTGTGCATGCTTTCACACCGACTTCTAAAACATCAGCCTGTTTTCTCTTTGGATGGGACCTGATTGGGAAGTGACTGCAACGCAACATGAAGAAGAATAGAAAAGCATATGTCTCTTTTTATTTCTAATGGGAGTCAATGACAGTTAGCACAGTAACAAACAGGAATCAGCAACTTGTAATTTTTTTAAAGATATTGAACAAACAAAATATATATAAATACTCAATTAAATGTGAGCATTTGCTTTTATTTCTTCCTTTTTCATTGACATTTTTAGACGTCGCAGTGGGTCCTGGGAAACGGATATGAAGATTAAAGAAATTCTGGACTTATTACTTTTTTTTTGAAGCTTTATACTTTACCTGCACTGCATTTATCTGACAGCTGTCAGGAATATATTATTGTAGAAAAGTAGTTTTCTTATGACTGGTCACGAAAACCTTTGATTGAACCTTTTGGATTTGATTTGAACCTTTGCACAACGTCCTGTTCTGTGAGATTCACTGTTCTGAACTGATCAATGTTTCCGTACAAACACAGGCGGTCTGCCGTGCTGGACTGTAAATGAATAGAAAGAAGAAGTCAGGTGGCAGTGCTTTACCTAAGAGAACATTTTTAAAGTCAAGACATTTACTTTCTCCTGCATCGCTGCGTGTGCTGAAATAAAAGGATTTCTGCTCTATCACGTCTGATGGGACAGAAGGGAACAGAAAATGAACTCTCTCACACTGTGGGATCATTCAGCTGCAAGAAAACCAGGGGAAGGAAAAGAAAGTCAGAGCTTTATCATAGTTTGGTGTATTTCACAGTCCAGCAGAGCACTCAGGGGAAACAGCCAGAGCTCCACTCTTTAAACTCCTCTGACATTCTCCATTTAAGTTGAGCTGGAAACGCTGCCTGCCCGGCGGGGAGGGTATCACTGACGCCCCCGCGGGGGTCGAGTGATGCTGACCGGACCGCAGGGGACGGCGCTGAGGGCGCAGCATCCTGCCACTCTGAATTAGCGTTTCATCGTGGGAACGCCAACGCCACCGAGCCGGACCAACTCCTCTGACCTCAAACGTAGCAGGACGCCAGGTGTCTCTGGAGGGGGCAGACGGGTGGATTCACTGAAGCTCCATCAGCTTCATCTGGGGGGAGGAGAGACAATCCATCGCTGTTTTCTGCCTCCAGCTGTGAAGTTTAGCCAGAAGAATGCGTCTCTGTTTTGTGAGCACTCCTTAAAAGAAAGTTTCAAAGTGCTTACGGGTAAAAAAAATAAAATAAAAATCTGTCCAACTTCCCCCTAAATCACTTTTTTTATGTCTTTTCTTTTTCTGTCTGAGTGCTGGGAGAGGTTCTTTGGAGAGGCAGCTCACACATAAAGACGATCCTCTTGAGGGAGGGAACTCAAGTTTACGATCATGAAGAAAAACTTTTAAAGCTGATGATGGAAGTTGCAAAGAGTCAAAGACTTATTTTTTACTTCAAACTACTTCTTCATGTTTGCTTCAGTGAGATCTTCTCTGAAACAAAACCATGGAGACTCAGATGGTTCAGATCTGGCTTGAATTTGGTGGGAAGGTTTGTTTCGGATCATCACCACGACTCTCGGCAGAGGAAACCTGGGAAACAACCTGAAAGACTATTTACAAGATAAACAGCATAAATCTTCTGTGAAAAGGCCTAAAAGCAACCTTTGCTTCTGTTCAACAAATACATTAGTTCCCAAATTCATACTACGTGCTAACTCTAAGCAGCAATTGATTTTTGAGTGTGCTATTCTCCCACAATGCAATGCACAAAGGAAATGGAGGAGCTGCTGACAGCTGGAGAGGAAATTAAACAAATTGTGGAAACTTCTGCATAGAGATACTGGAAAATAGATGCAGTTTGATTGAAGCCTGAGGATGGATGTAAAACCGTGACCCATGTTGGGTTTCTTTGGACTCTATATATTGTATATGTAGTATGAATTTGCACGCACTCTTTCCCTAATCTTGACCAAGTAGTTGCCTAAACCTCAACCGTAGCAGAGTCAGGTTGCGTTTTGTAACGTGATGTGTTGGGTAGATTCTCCAACGTATATGTTGATGTATAAACTCTAAACATTATGGAGCTTCACCGTTTTGAAGCTTTGGACTCTGCTGAAGGATTTCTTTTCTTTCTGAAGCCGTTTTGTCTGTTCTGAAGAGACGACGTGATTTGAAGAACAGTACAGTATGTAAAGAATGAGTTGTTACTTAAAAAAGAAGAACAGCGAGTTAATTTCCTGCCGTCAATCAAAAAACAGCTGGGAAAGAAAAGCTGCTGTAAAGATGCTTTTCCGAGGCTCGAGTTTTTAAAGCTGTTTACCGAAGAAACCGACACACACACACACACACACACACACACACACACACACTGCAGTGACTGAGATTCAGGCTCTCAGCCCTCTAACAGGTTTATCCAGCTTATGCTGCCGGACTGAAAGTGGTGGCATCTGAAGAAGACAATAAAAGTAAAATGGCCGAGCTGTGCAGAGGTTACACTCCTTTTCATCTTTAAATGTTTGGCCACTCTCTCTCCTTTCATCTGCCCAGTCTCGGTCGTCCTCGCTCGGCCCTCTTGGCTGCGGCCGAGGCTGCTGACAGTGAAAGGCATTAATAAATGCAGGCCGCTGTACCGTGAGGCCCCACAAAGGGACTTCTCAAAGACACTGGCAGCAAATCAACCCGGGGATCAATGGGAGGTGGAGGAGAGGCGAGGAAGAGGAAGGATGGTTGATGAAGATAAAGGGGAGGGAGAGTGAGGTTAAAGAGTTGAGTGTGATGGTCTGTTTGTCTGCTGTGGTTTTCATATCAAACGGGGGGGAAAACAAAAGCTGCATATGAGCCTCTGTGCTGAATCTGAAATGATGAAATGGGATTTTTATTTTCTGCTTTGCTTTATAAACATGAGGAGCTGCGTCCTTCTACCCATAAACCCTCCTGTTTTTAGTCTTTCTGTTGGGAGATTGGCTCCTTCCTCTGTGCTGCTAATTGGTGAAAAACCATCATTCGCTGTGAACTGAAAGAGGACGTCGAGAAAGCAACGCATCGATCGTCTTTCTGCAGTCTGAATGAGCGTTACTCACGAGTCGTAGGAATTAGTGGATAAAACACACACAGCTGCAAAACTTCAACCAAAACGATGGAACATAATGAGCTAAATCTGTGGTGAAACTAACTAATGGGAAATTACCCCCTAAAAGTTGTTTAATTGGCCCGTTATCAATACAGAACCCCATTAATATAAACTCAGGATTCCTTGAATGCCTCAAATATCCCTAATTTGTAATATTACAGGCACAGCAGCGCTATGCACGCATGACGAGATGCAAATTCCTGCCAAAGGTTTGGCACTAATGCACTGCAGGAGGTGGTAACGTGCTCAGAAACAAAGACGGGGAAGAAGAAGAAGAAGAAGAATGCTACTGCAAGCTGACGTGAACGCAAACAGTGTGCACTTCAAAACCTTTCACGAGGATGGAAATCCTGGAAGAGTGCAGCGTAGATGTATGGCTTCTCTTCAGTTTGACTCTTTGAAGTCAACGGGAGTCAGAGTTGAATAAAAACCCCATCAGGAACTGCAGGTGTCACAGAGGTCATCAAGCACTGGCTGGATCTGCAAACCTCAGTGTCACAAGAATCTCACCTTAATGACGGAGGGACGGCCCGGCATCCACACCGCATCATTTCCGATCGATTTGACTGACAGCTGCTGAGCTCCTTCCTGCCAACACACGCCAGTCTGCCAATAGGCATTTGGCTAAAAGGCAAGACCCCCCCCCCCCCAAATGCACAACAAGCAGGCTGTTAGTGGGATTAAACAAGTGTTGGGAGCAACAGCTGTGTACAAAGATGGACGCAGAAAGTTTGTTAGCTTGAAGTTTCTCTAGTCTCTCTCCTTTACTGCTGCCAGGAAATCCTAATTTCGTTAAAAGGGGTGCAGCCGAGGTGGGGCAGGAAGGCGGCGGCCGCTAAGAGATCCTGTCAATCAACATGAACACCTAAATACTGCCGTAGTTTAAAATCCTCAATCCTTAAGTTAAAGGTTTTCCCGTTCACGTTGACACGTTAAGACGCTCCTCGTGTGTCGTCGTCACTTCTTTCCTGCGTCTTCTTTCTTCCTTCACATTACTTTTGTGTGTTTTCTCATCAGGCACAAGAAAATAAATATTTAGCAGCAGAGTGTTTGTTTTATTCATGGCCAATATTTGAGGAGCTGCAGTTTAATACACGGCAACATTCAGAAAGACCCACGAAACACTGATGATCCACAGCTTGTATCTGCTTGTCATCCATTTATTTAACGGTTTAAAAGTGACATTAAGCCATTTTTCTCCAGATTTTCACCACCCAACTTCACTAAACCACTACAACATCTTGATCACGCACTGTATCCGGTGTGACTGCTGGGATGTTGAGTGCAGAAGACAGTGCGGAGTAATGAGGGCGAACATGTAGAGCGTTGGGGGGGTAAACTTGTTAATTAGCGATGAGACCAGACTGGTTCGTGGTCCGGATCTTGTCATCTTTAATTCATTGTCAGAATCAACATCAGCCCGACATCCCAGAATAATCACCAGCCACCACTCTGTGTGTGTGTACTCTCAGTGGTAGTCATCTAATTTTTTAATGCCATCAGAGACTTTTCAATCCACCTTTCTAATTATAAGTGATGCTGGACAGGACTGTGTGTGTGTCATATCCTACTGCTGTTGTAGTTTTCCAGATTATTCTTATTAAAATCAGATCAGATCTTTACTGATTAGTGTGAACAGCAGAAAACTGTATTTATTTACATTTCTTGGATTCATCAGAACATTATGATAAAAGTGAAAAGTTCAAAATACAGCGATCAGCCAGAACTTTATAACCA
Organism: Gadopsis marmoratus; assembly: GCA_036023855.1. Taxonomy (NCBI): domain Eukaryota; kingdom Metazoa; phylum Chordata; class Actinopteri; order Centrarchiformes; family Percichthyidae; genus Gadopsis; species Gadopsis marmoratus. The sequence continues at coordinate 263 of JAVQJF010018842.1, read as the reverse complement.
CTGACATGTGAAGTGAGGAACACTGGTTACCATGGCAGCTGTCAGTGGGGGATATATGAGGCAGCAAGTGAACACTTTGTCCTCCAAGTTGATGTGTTGAAGCAGGAAAAATGGGCAGCGGAAGGATGTGAGCGACTTTGTCAAGGAACCAAACTGTGATGCTGGACGACTGGGTCAGAGCATCTCCAACACTGCAGCTCTGGTGGGCTGTTCTGGTCTGCAGGGGGCAGCACCTACCAGAAGTGGTCCAAGGAAGGAGAACC
>JAVQJF010018839.1:0-42094 GCA_036023855.1 Gadopsis marmoratus | reverse complement strand
ATATATATATATATATATATATATATATAAAAACTCCGATTGTGTTCATATCTGCCCAGTTCACAGCACATTATCTCTTAATATCCAAAGACTGTACTATTATTACTATTAAGACTGTTATTAGAAGCTCCCCATTATAGGATATTGTTTAATGATGATGATGCATTTTTGTTTTCATTAACAGTATTAATTAACAGTAGCACAATTGCAAGTATTTATTCTTAAAGGATAAAGAAACAGAAATAACGCCACAAAACTAATACTTTCACTCAAGCTGTTACCGTTTTAAATAATGTCTCAGTTGACTTGCAGTTGAGATTTCTGCCATTTTTTTTTTTTTTTTTTGACTGAACAGCAAACTGTGACCAGCAACACTTCTGCCTGGGAATATTTGTTTTGTTTTTTTCCTTTCACAGCCCACTGCAGAATGTTATAGATTTTGTCTCATTTGCCATTCCCCGACTCCACTGCAGGCGATATTGCCTCATCAGGTAGCCTGACTATTCTTCTAGACAATGAAAGAAAAATGGGAGAGAACAATGACAATGCTGCGATCTCTGAGAAATGCAGCAGAATGGAAATATTTCAGAAATATATCACGTTGTTGTGATATTCCTCTGGTGCAGAGGCATCAGCAAACTGAGAGATTGCTTACAAGTGCATAAGTGGTAGCACTCTGTGTGTGTTTCTGTCTGTGCTGGAGCAGCATCGTAACTTCTCTCATCTCTTATCTCATGTTAGCACACAACAGATAAATTAGGTCACACAGAGCTGATAGTGTAATTAGTATAAACAATGAATTCACAAAATATTAAGAATATGTATATTGAGTGCAAGCCTTTTTTTGGAGAGTTGCCAAAATGTCTTTTTATCCATCTTCTCCTTTGTGATTGATTTAGGTTTTATGAAAGAGATCATTCAACATTTACCTCAATTCACCTCATCACTACTTCATAAAAAGACATTAATTGTAATTAATTGTAACAATGTTCAGACGCCCTAATTATAATGCAGAAGCTGGCGTACAGCTGTAAATTGTCACCACTTCCTGCACACTAATTAAGATTTAAACATTCTTCTGCTGTGTTGGGTTCACTTCAAGGGACTGAACAGCTTCATATTTCTGATGCATCCCTGCTAAAGCAGAAGGGTGGTTAAAGTAAAGCCCAGTCACATAGCAGGTTGACACACAGGGTGCCAAGTTATGTTGGTGGTTAAACAGACCAGAGTGTTTCCCACATTATTGATATTTATGTTTGCTAAGTTGTTGTTGTTTTATATTGTGAGCAGTAGTGGTTGGTCAGTGAGACAGCCCAGTCGAGATATCTCTTCAGATTCCCAATTTGAAATGGACAAAGGGAGAGAAGAAGAAAGTAAAAAGAAAAATGTGATACACTGCAGATAGACACACTAATATAAAGACAAAAATGTTTGTGTAGAAAACTATGACAGTGGTCTCCCTCACCTGAACAGTGCCAACAGCTGCAGCTGCGGAGAGATTATGATCTCATTGGTTACAATGTGTCTTAACACACAAACATGTAAAAGCAAGCCAGCAAACCAGACGGAAGTTAAACATAACAAAAAAGGCAGAGACGATGTGAGTGACAGCAGGTTGAGAAATCAGAGGGCCTAAAAATAACTCAACAACAAGCGGCCCCATATGGAGCACGTACAGAATAAATGGGGAGATTTGTCGAGAGTGTGCAGGTGAGTAAAGCTAATTTATTTCAGAGATGGAACTGAAAGATGCTGAGAAGCCAGGTAGGAAGGTGGATGGATCCACAGGTATTTAATTTAACAGACTTAATAGTAGGTGCTAATTCCACTTGCCTACATCTGTGCCTGCTGGTCTTTTACTCTTCACACCTTCACCGCATTCTGTTGAATGTTAATAGAATACGGCGTGCACACACACACACACACGCACACACGCACACACACGCACACACGCACACACGCACACACGCACACACACACACACACACACACACACACACACAACATCCATGCACAATTATATACACAAGCATACCAGCTAAATCACCATTGTTGGGGGCAACACTATCAGCCACCAACTACATTCATTCATCATGACAGCACAAAGCCAAATGATTCAAATATATTGCACTCCCTGTGGCAGTATTGCACTGCACTGGCCAAACTAAATGAATGGTTCTGCAAACCCTATATAAATCATCCAAGTGTATCCATATGTAGTTCAGCAAGTGATAGCGAGCATTTATAATGCAATTCCCGTTGGTGGAGTGGCTAATAATCATCTTTCATGGTTTAAGATGTTTGATATAATTTAGGGCTCTTCAGGTGTAGAGAAATCTTTACAGTCTGTTTCACAGTTGACAATATGGGTCTTTGCTATCAGTGTCATCTCACAACCTATGGTGGCACTGCAACCCATGGTAACTCTGTCTCGTTAACATATGGCAAATACCAGTTACATGTATTTCTGAATGAAAGCGGCTACTACATATGTGTAGGATTTTTAACAGGTCCTGGTGTGCCTGTCCTAGTTATTCACTTTTTTTTTTTGGCCAGTTTGTGTGAGAGCAATTTGCTTTGAGTGACACTAGTTGAAGTCTAGCAACATTGAGAGTCACTGAGGCAACAAAACCCTCCATCATGACAAACCCGGGGATGTTTGGTTGACAGCAATTTAATTAACAATTTGTTATACATTCTTCACAGGGGAAAAGGTAATGTTAATTTTGTTTGTGATCTTAAAAGTTCAAAACCTCTTTGTACCACCACTTTAGGACAAAATACTAATTAATAAGAACAAGGACTCAAATTAATAAAAAAAAAAAATTAAACAGATATATAAAAAATGTTGGTTATAGCAATATTTCACTATTCAGCCAAATGACAAAAGGTAATTGACTAAGAACTTTTTTGAGTGTACCGCATATAGTGAAACACATATGCTGAATTGCTGACTACCTCCAGAAATGACATGCTTTAATAGTAGCTTTAGAAAACTGCAAGGCTATTACATTAGGCTGTTGTGGAGACAATCACGTTGTAAATGGGCTATTAAAACATGCCTGGTCAGCTGTTTTTGTATCTGAGTGTCCAGATTCTGGATTTAGTGGGCCGAAAGTATAGTATTTTTATAAATATAAGTATTTTGTCTTTAATTAAATTAAATAAGTTGATAAATGAATGCTGTTAATGCAGTTGCCTTTTTATAGTTAGACCAAGCCCATTTAAGGCTGTCACAAGTTGAGCGTAAGACTTCCACAGAGGACACTAATTTCACATTCTGGCTCCTGTTTCGCACACTTGAGACACAGTTAAACTCTGGATGGTTGTCAGTCTGTCTGGCTCGTCCAGTTGCTGCGTCGTGTTCAATCATGTGCATATGTCAATGACAGAGTGCAGCACAGCCAATCACTGTGTGTCTCTGTCAGAGTGACAGCTGACAGATGGAGAGAAAAGCAACAAATGACAAAGTGTCTTAGACAAATGAGTTATACTATACTAACTTAATACAGAAGGGATAAGGAAATTATCAGAGGGAGGTTGTTTTAAAGAGAAGCTATGCACTTTGGGAAATGTGTCTACAGCACTGGCACTGTAGTTACTCCATGAACCAGGACCTGGATACAAGTCTTGTATCAGTGAGCATCTGCGTTATGAAGAACATGAGCAAGGCATTAAATCATTACCAGCTCCAGGGCTGCTGCTCTTTAACTCACCCTGTGCTTTGATGTTTCGGTGGAAGGGGCCAACAGAATAGTGAAATTTCCCCATGGAGTTCATAAATTAATACAGTGTTTAGCAAAGCAGGGCTGCAGCCAAAAGTAAAAAAAGACTGATCTTTCCTTTTTGGGATTCATACAGCCACATGAAAAATATAATAACATTCCAATCAGTCTAATAGCATGCTGATGTACCCCACAATTTGTCTCAATCTGACCTGCGTTTTCATTTCAGTGTCCTCCATTTGATATACCTGTCAGCTCAAACACTATAATCCACGTGAGGATGGCCTGAGAGCAGTTTACTGCGTGACTTACCAATGTCCATGTGCTAACGTGAATAATTTCACGTTATTTACCAGACAAATATTCAATTTGTTTCAGCTCCTGAATTGTTATTGTGTTGCGGCTTGGTTATCAACAGGAAATATACAGAGTAAATTGTGTTGCTGAGTGTTTTGTTAACGCTGAGACGTGTTTTCCCCCAATGTCAACAACATCCGTTCCACCATCTCGTCCTTTTAATATCAGCCATTGTTGTAATTCAAAGTCTTAGTCCTGGTTTAGCTGGAACTGCTGATTAAAATTGCACCACGTTGACATGTGTAAAAATGACATTCGCTGACCTTGGAGGCACACACAATGCATTCTGGCTATAGAATAGGTCACTAAAAGCTTTTTTGGATTAATGATTTAGAAGCTGCACACCTCTGGTTTGGAACCATCAGGTCAGTATAGAGCTCTACCTGCACTGAAATGTAGCAGTTCCAGTTCACCACTCTCCAACTCCTTTACATGTTTCTCTTAAAACAAACTGTAAGGAACCCTCCTGCTGCAGCAGCTGCCTCCTTGCATACAAACCTCTTGCGCCCTAGATTCAGCAGATCAATTATTCATAGCAGGTGAGAGTTTGGTGCTCCATGTAAGTATAAAGACACACACACACATACAGAGAGTTTCAACAGTCTCGACTAATGGCTTCAAAGAGGCAAGGAGAAATGTGAAATCAAGCAGAAAATGTGTGTGAGGGAACAGCAATGCATTGTGGCTGATTAGTTCAAGAGACAGTAGGATGACCAAAGCTGTGTTTGATATTGCATACTAACATACCTTTCATACGTTTCATAGTATGACGTAACACGCGAGAAATACCTGGATGTATTAGATTAGCTAGAATTTCTGAGCACACAACGTAAGCTCAGCAGACTCCTACTTCATACTCATCTGCCCCAAGATGCATTGCGTCTTGCCAGACTGTGCTATGGCGGTAAAATCCCAAATCAGTTGCTAAATATGCTACTTTAGATCTTTGGTTGGTACTCGGGAGCTATGACAAGCCAGTGCGACATGACAGTTTGCTTAGCTATGTTATGGGGAAAGTATGAGTGATTGGAACATACAGTTCTGAACATACAGTATGGATCAATGGCAAAAGGGAGGATGCTGCAGGAATGTTTAGTTAAGTGTCCAAAGGCCTTTTGATAAGTCTCGACATATTTAGTTTGCCTTGATTCTGGGATGTCGTTAGAATCCATTGCAGTTGCTGTGAATCAGCCGACTACAGTTGCTGCTGTCTGCGAACAATGACGCTAAAAACCTTTCAGAGCCTCATTTCAAATGTAAGGGAGTGAAAGATATCAGACATTCAAAAGACAGATTCTTGGTGCTGTATTCTTTTAAGCAGAGACTCAAATTCCCACTTTTCATCACAGTGTGCAAAGCCATAACGACCTGCCTCCTTGATCCCCTACCAGCTAAACATTTTCAAAGATCTCTGGTCCTTTCCTTTAACCTACAATACTGAATACTGTTAATTTGTCACTTACGCCCGGCACTGTCCCCACTAGCTTTAAGACTGCTGTGGTTAAACCTCTACTTAAGAACCATTATTTTCAAAAGTACTGGAAAGAGTTTTGTCACAGCAACTGGCTCACATATTTAACGGGAATCGTTTTGGACCTTTTCAATCTGCTTTCATGGTCTCACTCCACTGAAACTGCACTTACTTAAGTGGTAAATAATTGACAATGGATGGATCGTTTTACTATGAATTTGGATTCCAGTTGAGTACTTTCACACTTTGGGTTTTGAGACCATTAATCATTGTATATTCCTAGGCAGGTTGGCCTGGCACTCATGTCATACCTATCTGAAAGAACACAGTGTGTTTCCTATAATAATATTACATTAAACCTTTCTGATGTGGAATATGGAGTACCTCACTGCTCTGTTCTTGGCTTTTCTTTATGATTTCTCAAAGTTTGACAGCCAAGAATCTCTGTGTTACATTTGATCGTACTCTATCTTCTGATCACACATAAATCACCAAGAAGGCCTTTTTTTACATGTGCAATATAGGCATTTTCTTTCCCTGGCTAATACACAGAGCCTATTTCACATTTTTGTTTCATCCAGACTTGATTATTGTAACTTTTTATTGTAAGGCCTGCTGCGTGCTGCTACTAAAAGTGTTCAAATGGTTCAGAATAATACATCTAGAATCTTAAGAGTAGAACATTTGATCACATTACACCAATTTTAGCTCCCCTTCAGTGGCTCCCTATCCATGTCAGATAAGACTGTAAGGCATTTCTGATGACATTACAAAACTTTAAATGGGCAAACCCCTTCATATCTGTCTGAGCTCCTTAAACCTTATATTCCACCCCTTTCTCTTCGCTCTCAGAATACATGGCTCTTGTCAGTCTTCAGAGTTATAAAGTAGTCAGATGGCTGCAGGGCCTTTTCCTATCATGCCCCTTCCTCTGGAATGACCTCCGTTCTGATATCAGACAGTCTGACTCTGTTGGGGCCTTTAAATCGAAACTTAAAACTCATCTTTTCAGCTCAACCTTCAGCTGGCTGCTTATTTTTGATTACCTTGTACCTGTAATCATTATCCATCCAGAGGATCGACCTCAGTCTCAGTGAATCTATTAAACTAGTACTAGAGTCTGTGTTTGTCTTCCAGACAAGAATACTGTAAACTTTCTGAAAACCACTGCGTCTCTCTAACACTCTGTTTGTTTGTTTGTGTCCCACAAGCACAGCTGTGTGCCCATCTTTCTCTTTCTCTCTCCCTAGTTTCTCCTTCTTGTCCTCTCTTTTCACTGAGACTTCTTTGCTGCTGGACCATCAGCCATCCTGGGACCCCCCCCCCCCGACTTTTGTCTCATTCCAGATGTGTTGTATCTGGATCTTCATCCTCCAGGAGATGGTCTCTCTCTCTCTCTTGAGTGCATATTGTCCTTTTATCTTTCTCCTCTATTTATTATTTTGTAATCCTGATTGTACATACTGTAATTTTACCCATGTTGATCTAACATTTATTGCATGTGTGTTCATCCTGGGGAAGAGATCCCTCCTCTGTTGCGCTTCCTGAAGTTTCTTCCATTTTTTCCCTGTTAAAGGGTGTTAAAGCTTTTTTGGGGCGGAGTCTTTCACTTATCCAAATCGAGTGTAAGGATGGAGAGTGTCGTATACTGCACAGATGGTAAAGCCCCATGAAGTAAATTTTTGATATTGTGTTACATAATTAAAATTGACTTGACTTGACACAAATACATAATGTGACCGTTAACGTAGGCTTTTCTCACCTAATCATAGAGCAACAAATGACATATTGCCACATTTCCAGACAAACTTTGCATTTACACCAGTTCATTGGGAAAGTCAGGATTGTGGACGAGATTAGAATGTGTAAATGCGTGTGTTTTCTTCAGTAAGGGTTGGGGAGTTAGGAACAGAATACAAAAGGACTGAAAAAGGAGCAGATGGCTAAGAATGGAAGTGGAAGACCTTGATCTTAAGAGAGTAATCCCTTTTCATTAAATGTAGTTTTTCAGACCCTGAGAGCTTCACCATTGATCCTGCTGTAATGTCAATTCATTAATGTACTGGGCCTCTACAGGATTTGATCAAATCGAAGTACTCCAACATTCAGCATTTATTGTAACTTTTTCTCACAATGAAAGGGGGGACAAAAAGACTACTGCACATTAAATTCTCATGAAATTGAGTTTAGATCTGTTTTGCTCCCGATTGGATTCCATCTTGGTCTTTCCACTTTTTTTTTTGCCCCGCTGTTCTGTCTTAATTCAGTCCGTCTTTGGTTTCATATAGTCTAGCTCCAGCTGAGGATGATAACTTATGATCATTTTATTCGCTCAATTCTCTGCAGTGCATTAGAGTTTTTCTCGAGTTACTGTTGTGTCTCCATCTACCAAATGCACACCTACCTGCACCTGCCTTATTGAGTCTACACTAATGAGAAATTTACATCCCTCCACTGTGAAATCTCTTCAAGTTAACGTCCAAACAGAGATTGTGCACAAATGTTACTTGTTGCGTTTCCAGAAACGGATATAGTTAATGTCTCTTACTCATTCAAAATACTGTTCCTGTTTACGACCTGTCTCTGATGTTATTTACTCCTCTCCTCCATCATTCCATGCCCCCCTTGCTGTTTAATTGATTCTGTTGTTGTTTCCCAAAACTACAAAGCAGGAGGCTTTGCTGGATAAAACACATTCACTGTCTAGCAGTGATTAAAGAAACCCCTGGTCTGGCTGTTAGAGATACTATAGCAGCTTATGGGATTTAGTGAGTTACTGAAAAAGCACAACACCAAACCAAAGATTCACTGCAAACAGTCACCAAAAACCTTAAAAACATACAACCCAATAATGAATGTCTTACTCTTACTCAGATGCTTGTGTTTTATCCATAAAGGGGAATCTGAGGATCATAACAAATCACTTGATCTTTTCATGAGACATTCCGGTTTCATCATGTTGTGAATGCTGCTGCTTTTGCAGCGCTGCCATTTGAAGTTTTTATTTTGCTTCCCTCCTCTCCATTGTAAACCTGAACCCTCTGGAGGCGAACTGCACAAACTACTCAGCTTTGTGAGTGCTTTCCCCTCCCTCTCAGCTGCTTGTCTGCATGCAACTACCACTCACTAGTGAGTGCTCCCAATCCCCGCTCTCCTTATAAAGCCTTGCTGCAGACGTTCCAAAGATAAGTGGTTTATTTTTTTCCCCTCCATAGTGATGTCCTGAGACTAATTTTCCTTGCTTGTAATGACTTGGTCCCTTGAACCTTTTCAACGTATGACCAAAGAGAGTAAATATTGCACCGAGTCATAAACAAAGATATTCAGACAAGCAGCTGCAACAGGAGATGTCAGGCTCTGTGGCTGGCTGATGAAAGCCACCCGCCCATATCTGCTTAAAGACGGATAATGAGAAGTAAAGTCAAGGTTAGATTGAAAGAGAGAGAGAGAGAAAATTAGGGTTTTGGTTACACAATAAATTGTGAGTGTGGTGTTTCAAAGACAGAGGGAGAGGCAGAGAAACAAAGGGAGGCCAGAGGGAGAAGATGAAGAAAATGACAGAGAGGAAAGAAAAGGAAAACAATGGATGCTGAACTGAATTAAGCCAATAGTCACTTATAATTTGGATCTTTAAAAGACCAATAACATTTTAGAACACCTTAAAGAGTAACTCAGCGTATCTTTGCTGACCCCCAGTGGTTTAACTTATCACCTTGATGCAGTGAGGTACAGATGTACTCTCGGACCCCCTGACATCACTGTTTAGTGTGGTTACAGGTTCAACAGAAAACACGTCTGACCACACCCAACCACACCCATAGGTCATGCCGGGTTCGGTCAGAGGTAAAACAGGATTGAAACTTTCAGCCAGCGAGGGCAGCAAAACAGTGCTTTTCAGCCTGGTGTTAAGTTACTCTTTAACCCTTGTATTCACTTTTTGGACCCATTAATGGTATTCACCTTGTCAAATTGACCTCGGGCGTAATTTGCATTTTATATCAGTATAGAAATAAAAACATACATATAAATACTAGTAGAAAACATAATTGATTGTTTTGTATTTACATAGAAACCAGAAACAATCAAAGATAGCAATGAAAGTGTCATTTATATTTTTTGTTAAGGTACATGAGAAAAAAACACAACAACCAGCTAATGGCAATAAAAAAATGTAACCCAAACTTCTTGGGTCAGACTCGGTTAAGACTAGTTGTTTTTCTTTACGAAAATGAGCCAAGGACATGGAGTTTCATGATCAAAAAACAATTATTAGTGTAATTTTCCTTTTAAATCTCAATTAAAAATCTATTTGTCTTAAAGCGCATCAGCGTTAAAGCCCAAGCTCCCACCAAAGCTCTGTGTTGCCAAGAGGAGAGAAGTCACATCAGCCAGCTGGACATGAGCCACAGCTTCTCTAACAGTAGCAAAGTTCTCATACAATCTGGACCAAACAAATTATAGCCAAAAAAGGAGCGTACATCAACCAGTGGTCATCTACTACAAGAATGCTATGTTACTTAGCACCGAAGAGACAATATGAAGTGAGAAAGACAAACACGTACTGAGTGACGTACTGGCGGACAAACCTGGCAAAGCAGAGAAAACAGACTGTCAGTTCTGCACACAGCAAGAAATAGAAAAAGAGCAGCGCTTCCTGCTATGCTACAGCCTGTATAAAGACATACTGAGAGTTTGTTCCCAAAATAAAACTTAAATGCCTAAAGACCAAAATCAAATTCAATATTTACTTTCATTAAAAAAAATATTTGGCATTGCTATGGAAGCAGCGGAATATGTCAGAACATGTCACGGCCTGAGGGAAAACCAGCATAACACATGAAACTATACTCATGTTCAAAATCCGCCTCCTCTATTTGATTTATATCTTATCTCTTGTCTTACATTGTTCTGACATTAGCATTACATTCAATTGTATCTTGTCATATCATATATTTCCAGAATATTCTTTTCTTTTTTTTTTTAATGATTTCTTTCTCAGTAATACATTTTTTTTAAATGATAATATATATCACATAATATTTGTAACATGGCTTCATTATTTTGGACAGTAGATACATACGTATATACACAAAGCATACCCATATAAATATGCTGTATTTACTATAACATTAGTTACGGGTTGTAAATGTAATATAAGCTGATGTTAAAGAGCAAAACCTTAATCAATAGCGTACTTAATTACTGTATGGTCATGCCTACATTTGAAGTTGAGAAGGGAAGAGAAAAGAGCCAAAAAAAAGTGTGTGAGAGACAAAAAAGGAGGGAGTGAGAGATAAGTCCAAAGCCACCAGAAGTTAAAAAAAAAAAAAACGAATAAGTTGAAGATTACTCTTTCAGTTTCTGTGTGCAATGCAGGACTCCTTCACACCACACTGACCGAGCCATAAAGCACCCCTACCTTGCATATCTCCCCATTGGGGCTATTATCTTCACACCTCTTTGCCCTCACCACCACAACCATTACCGCCTCACGTCACCCTCTCTCACCCACCTATTCTGCGCTACCCTCAGGCAGCATTGTTGGTAGGGCCGCTTCAAAGGTTAAACTGGGCCCCAGTCAACCATGGGAAGCTGTAATGGCGAAAGCCCAAACTCAAACACACCAAGTTTGCCAAAGTGATTCTTTCTGTTGAACTCACACTGTTGATAAAATAAGAAACTTGATGTGTGTGCAGCACACAGGGGTAACATTTACTTTGCAAAGAGCAAATAACAGACAAAATCATTAATATAAACAATGAAATGTCTTGACATTGATCAAACGCAGGATTAAACAACCTAAATGCAAATACAACAGTCACATTAAACAAAGACGCCCTACCTAAACGACAAAATAGGTCATTTATCAGCATCTCACAAAATGACTTGTAAGCCTTAATCCACATCGGAAATTACATTCACCATTCACTACGCCTGTTTGAGTGATGTTTGCTAGAACTACACTACCCATCTGTTTTAGGACATTACTGAACCCTTAAGAATGAAACTACTTTTTAAAGGTTAATATCTAATAATGAATGAGATGTTGACTTGAGGTGGACTAGCACAGTTGTGTTGGTTTATTCATTGGATTTGTTGACAATAAGAACAACATACAATAACTCCAGCCTTATCCTTCAAGGTTAGGGGAAACTCATGGTCATTGTTATAAGAAAAGAACCTGCTGCCGGTATGAAACAGAACCTGAACGGTAGAAACTGCACCAACAGTACAGCTCAAAATATCAATAAAATGACTGGACATTTTGTTTGTGCCTTCTGCACTCAGTGCCTGTAAGAGGGTTTGGTTCTACACTCAGTTTGTTAAAGCCCATGTTGACCCAACCATCCACCTTGAAACATCTTAGAACAGACAATTTTCATTAAAAGAAACAAGTCATGAAACATCCATCTACTATTTATAAAAAAAAATAGTTTTTTTTAACAGTGAATATGGTGAACAAAAAAGATCAAGCAAGACTGTCAGACATAAAAGAGATAGAGTTCAGTCATTAAAACCTCTCAGGGCCATAACATGGCATGATACAGAGTTATGTAGCAAATCAGCCCATGCTTGATGTTTTTGCAGTCGATTCTGGATGTTCTTCTTCCTGCTTCCCCTGTGGAAATGACCACAGTTCTTTGTAGAGAATCTTCCTGAGCCAAAAAAGAAAGCAACATTTGTCTGCATTGAAAACGGGATGTGTGGGTGGGTGCGTAGGCGGGTTGGGGGTAGAGGTGGTGTTGATGGCGGGGGTGGCGGTGTCTGTACAGTAGTTTTGCCTAAAGTGATAGTGGGACTGATTAATGGAGTCTGCATTAATATACAGTATGTGGTTATCTCATCTAGAGAAACAAGGATTAGTACAATGTTAGGATAATTGGAGGTAAAGGAATGTGAAAATTTCATGGTATGATAATCAAGAATATCGCACATAATGCAAATTCAAGGCTCTTACAATTGAGGCTTGAAACAAGGTTTCATTGCTATTTAGTAATACTTTTTGGGATGTGCCGACTGATTTCAAACGCCCACACTACAATAGTTTTACGATAGTGATTGTAGAAAGGGAGTAAAGAAACAGTGAGCAAATGAGCAGTTTATGCAAATGCTCCTCTGCTTTTGCCAAAACCTTTTTTTTTCTTTGACAATGATGTACTCCACTACAGTGTGTAATAATCCTTACAGTTAGAATCATGGTGAAACTTAATTTACATTATATTAATGGCTATCAATTTCAATGTTTGATACTTTATATCGCTGTGTTAATCCTAATTCCCCATTACTTAGAATCTATCACACCGCATAATTGTCCTGACCATTGCAATGAATGTAATGAATGTGTCATTCACAGACACATAATGTGATCTTCCCTCTCTTCTTTCTCTGCTGCAGATGCTCAGTAACCGCTTAATTAGACGCCTCTATTTAGCACTGGGTGGTTGTCTGCTGCTAACCAGTCTGTGTCCAATTCCAGTAAATACAGCGTATTGAGAAGCTACTGCTTTGTTATTTGTTTGTGGAGGGTTAATCTTGACCTCTTTCATCAATGTGCTCGCCATGAAGCTGTATTTCATCACAGCATAGTCTCCACTGTGCATGAAAAGCCTATAACAGTATAGTATCTTTAAAAGGAACAAGTGTGCCCAAATCATTCAAAACATAAAGCCCCCGAAAACACGGTTTTATATTTAACGTGTTTCTCTAAAACCTTAAATATTCATGACTAAAAAGACAACCAAGCAGCAGGTCATAGGTTGCAAAACAAATCCTTTTGTAATATTTTTAAGATATTAACACTAAAAAACTGCCTCCTCAGGAGTGTGTGATTGGATCAGTTGTCAGTGACCTGGCAACCTAAGCAAACAACTCTACAGATTCTGATCATTTGATGCTAAATCTTGATTGGCGCACTTCAAACCAGTGAGAAGGATACAGACAGAACAACGTGGATAGGGATCTGTCTTGTGAAATAAACCAAACTGTTCCAACTTTTTCAGAAAGTGTTTTTATGCATTTGACCGCTTTTGCTCATAATACGAAGCTGATTGAGAAAATAGGTTTTTGCGGTTTCTTTTAGGATCTGATCCATTGCAACAATCCAGATGAGCAAATACTTTTTGTTACAAAGGCTTTTTTCTTTTTTAACACCAAGATCAAAGTAAATTAATATTCCAAAAAGAAAAAAAAAAAGAACAGAGCTGAGCTGGCAGCCATACAGTATATGTGCCAGACTCAACTCACAGTTGGTCATCTGGTGCCAGGACACCGCCAACACTCAGCCACAACCAGCCCAACATGGCTGGTAACCCGGGAACACCGAATCCCTCTATTCCTGTCTGCTGTTGCATATAGAAAAGCACAGCAGATGATAAAGTGCAGGAGGGAATGTGATCAGTTAAAGTAGGGGTACATACCTTATACGTTGCTCTCCTCCCTGCTCTCAGTTTGCAAGTCATCTGCATATGAAACATTTTCATTTCATTTTCAAGTTCTCAAGTTCAAAACTCTTACAGTATTCCTTCCAACATCTCAAGATTTTCGTGTGCTGTTGAGGCGCCGCCATAAGAGTTAGACTCTGTGTGTGTGCATCTGTGTGTTCATGTGTAAAGCTTTTTAAGATTTGGTTTTCTTTACATGGTTACAGTGAGCACCTTCTGAGAAATGCAGTGTGCAATCATAAACCAGCCTGCACGTCTAACTAAGTCAGCGGACTGTATTTTCACTCGGTCATCAATACTTTTCAGAGCCCTTTATGGACCATATTTGTGATTTTGAATGTTTTCACTATAATATACCTTGCTTTTTAGCTTGATTTCTTACCTTTGAGTCACCGAACTCTTTCACTACAGTAACAGTATAATAATCAACAGATTATTGATAAACGTGATTAAGATAATAAAGAAAATTGCCTTTTCCCCCTCATATTCATTATATGGTTATGTAGTTGTGAGCAGGAAAGGGTTTGGAAACTCCTTCTTGTTGGCGCCCTAACAAGAAGGAGAAAACTAAATAACATGAGATTTGAGCTTCAAACTTATTAATGCAAGAATTTGACATGATGCTTGCAGCAACAACCATGCTAGCTCATTTTTATTTTTATTTCCAAAAACATAGCTTGTGAATGTGATGCTTGTCAGCAACGCACTCTCACATAGCAGATGCCAGATCTTCCCTCGAACACATCAACACATTTTCATAGTTGTCTTTGCTTACAAGTGAATTACAATCAGATGGTAATGTAGCTTTGATGGGGAGAATTGTATGCTGTGGTAAGTGGTCAGAACTACACATGAAACATGGTTTATGGGCTAAAACATGAAAAAACAATGGTATAATCAAAGGCACACTTCCTTCCACCGTCATCTCCTTCCAGTACAGTAAAGACACGTTTCTATCACGTATTATTGTGCCTAAACAAAAAGTGACATTGTAAAAAATATGTTTGTACTGTTATTGTGATGCTATGTGCCATTATGTGATGAGAAAATAATCCCCAATGCCAATGTGAAATTGGACATGGGTCCATTTTTTGTATCACCGCGGATCAAATGAATGCAGTATATGAACTTGCCGTACTAATTTTGTGATTGAAGCTGCCACACACACTCACTTTATATTCTCTGCCCCAACATTATTATCCCCAGCCTGCTCCTCCACCAATGACTGCCTACGTGTTTGAAAGTGTAAATCTGCGGAGAGATAATGCACTGAGCCCTGTACTTGGTCGAGAAGAGAAAATGAACCTCTTTTGTTGTTCTCACCCAGAGACTGATGACACCAGGGGAGTTTGAGAAATAGTGATGGTGAAAAAGATTGTGCAGCAAATGCTTCTCAGTCAAGAAGAATTATTTACTGTATTGTGCAGGAGACTTTTTTTTTTTTTGTACCCATCCCCGCTTTCGCTCTGCCTCTCTCTTTCTGCCATGTACTTTGGTACTCTGGGAATTCATTCAGTGGATTGCTCCAGTTAGAAATGACAAAACAGAAATTGGAAGTATATTTCTCTTACTGAAATAACTGTGGAGTGAGAGGAATGCTGCTGATATGTTGAGGGATGGAGCGTGGAGCACTGTATGGCGTTTAGAGCATTTCAGATTTTCACAATCCACCTGCTCCACAGATGTTGGCGTTGCCGTGCGTGAGGCTGATGAACAAATTCAGATTAAATGCTGTAAAGGCTGCAGGACCTCTTCTCAGCTCCCTGTAACCGGTGAAATAGAATATGTTATGGACCATTTTGTAGATTTGGAATAACAAATTTGACATAGCAAGCTGTTTGTGTAGTGCCCACAAACCAAACATTTTCTGTACATTTACAGTTCTGCAGCATCAATGAGGCTTGAGATGGTTGTCAGCACTTTTGCACGTGTAGTGCAACTTTATCTTTAAACATATTAACTGGAGATATATAACTATGAGAGGCTGTTTAGGCCATAAATCAGACTTTACTACTATGATTTAATAAATGCTCATTTCTTGATTGGCTTGCCTTTTTAGAATCAAAGCCTGCATATGGCCATTGGCATTGTTAGCAAAGCTTATGCTACAAGAAGCATTTTTATGTTGGGTCAGAATGACAGCAACCATGACTTTTCTGAGAATTTATATTCTATTCTAGTTTTTTTTAGTGGTGTAAAAATCAGGAACCAATAGTTATTTCTGTTTAAATGATGTTTTGCTCTGTTACTGTTGTTCTGCTGAGTCCTTTCACATTCATAGACCCATCAAAATCCTCCTACCGACACCTCTAAAACACAGGAAGTCACTGTGCCTGACCAAGTAATAGTCCGCCAATAAAAACTCACATGAAAACACATCTTTTTGTTTTACTCTTTGGTTTTTAACTGAATTGAACAAACGAACTATAGCATGTTAATTAGTAACATGCAATTGGATTTTGTTACCTTTGAACGGTACTCGGGCTAGCTGCTTTCCCTTTTTTTCAGCCCTTGTGCTAAGCTAAGCTAACTGGCTGCTGGCTGTAACTTCATATTCAACATAAAGACATGAGAGTGGCATCAACCTTCTCGTCTAATTCTTGGCAAGAAGGCGAATAACCACATTTCCCAAAATGTGGGTCTTGACATAATAAGCGCTTAGCTATGTGTGTTAAAGAAGGTAGTGCACTGCGTAGAACACTATGACACTACACAGTAAGCGGACATGTTTGTACATAGAAATGTACAAGAAAGTATAGTAGTGTGTGGGAGAGAGTGTAATAGTGTATGTTCAGTATTATGATGCTGTTGGGAGCGCAAGTAAGATTTATAGCTCCAACAGTCTCTCATATAAACCTGGTATTCATTGGTCTCTTGACAAATCTATCCACGTACAAAAGGCCACACTGTATTTTTCTTTATTTTTTTACTTATGGTTCCTAGTAGCCAGCAGGCATATATGGCTTTTTTTTTTCCTATACCTTTGGTTCTTCCCGCCATGCTCTAATAATACAGTGTTAACCAATAATAATACTCTACAGGCCAGACTCTACAATGATAAGTCCCTATCACGTGTACATATTCACATACATGCGGTGGAGCATGGAGCAGCCCTGCAATAATTGTAGTTTTTAGGGATGATTGCGCTGGGTTATACAATTTACCTTTACAAATATTAAACTATTAATGTCCAATCAAAGCTTAGCAAGCAAGTAAAGAAGGACTACACTGTTACTACTCGGTATGATGTACCACTGTACTTGAGGGCGCAAAAATAGAGAAACTAATTATTAAATAATTTGTAATGAATGAGTGACTACTAGTTCAGAGCTAATCAGGAACGACCTTTGAAGAAAGTGGCAATTTTTCTGTTACACGGATGAACTAATCATTACCTAATGATTCATTAATAGTGTATCTCTCAGTGTGTTCAATAGTAGCTCATTATTATCTATAGTCCTTAATTCAGACTTATTCAGGAACTATTCAATAACAATTCATTAATCATCAGGTCGTTCCTGATTTGTTCCTCTGTCGTTCCTTAGTAACTATTCAAATTTTTGTTTTCTGTAATGTAAAGTGTTACCTTGCCCTCTGTCCCACCTCTCTGTCTTCGTGACTGCTATTTGCTCTGCGACAGAACTCTCGTCTTGTCTGCTGTCTGCATCGTCTCAGACTCACAGCCAGTCCTCTGTTTAGTCACGGTATTTGTTCAGAATAGATTATTCATGTGGCTGGATGGAGTTCAAGTTCATTTATCCTTTTTAAATACCATGCAGACATCTCAGCCAGTGCACGTACAGTTAAACAACTCATTCAAAATGTGCTTTTTTAAACCTTCACTGACAGTCGCTTTTTATTTACATTTGAAATCGATGGGATGAATAAATTACACATCTAAAAGGAATTTGATTTCCACGCAGGAGTTGAAACCCTCAAAGGAGACAATTTGCTTAACTGAATGAATGCTTGATAGTATAACTTTATGTGCTACAAGTTGCATGTCACATTGAGGTTTACTTGCATTCCACTTCCCTTTCAATCTCATCTCGCCTCACTGCCTAATGTTTTTAAATGTTTCCCTGTGCCAGCTATCTCCACTGGATTGCCTTAGTTCACTTTACAGTTACATTACAGTTTATTATCCATGGTAGTTCAAATGTATGAATCTCTTCTCACCAACTAGCCTTACAATGCACAATTGACATATCAGTCGCTGATACCGCCAATTCAACACGGGCAGTCGGTGTTAATAGCATGGCCTCACATTTGGACTCAAATTGATTTGTTTTGATGTCACATATAAGGTAGGTCACCTGTGTGGACATGAAAATGATCCCTTGTGATCTGTTCTGCAGAAATAGTTCCACATGAATTGGAGGGCAGCTCCATTTGCCCTGCTGTAAAAACATGGCGCTACTAGGGAGTGACATCCCTGAGAGCAGCATCATTATATTTTGACTGATCTGCCCTGAACTCTCGAGTAGTTCAAAACATCCCGCACCTCATATTTTTAAGCATTTATGAGCCTCTTCCTGATGGACCTCTCTTTTTTAGTACTCATTTTAAAACCACTCCACATTTCTCTTCTCTTCCTCCCAACTGTCCATTCTCATTCACTCGCCTGTCATCACCTGTTGCAGAAAGTCAGTTTGTGCTGTCACTGGCAACACTAACAAGCCAATGCTGTAGAGCAGACACTGATTGATGACATTTTCACC
Organism: Gadopsis marmoratus; assembly: GCA_036023855.1. Classification (NCBI taxonomy): domain Eukaryota; kingdom Metazoa; phylum Chordata; class Actinopteri; order Centrarchiformes; family Percichthyidae; genus Gadopsis; species Gadopsis marmoratus. Next base: position 23,379 of record JAVQJF010018839.1, on the reverse strand, counting down.
AATTTCCCACTCGTTATTTATGGCAGGCAAAACTGTGTCAAATGTAGACGATACTTTCTAACACCCAAAGAGTATATCTGCTCTGCTCTGCTGCCAGATGACTGTTTTCTCTGTTTAGTTCAACTGGCCACGATCTTTGTGCTGTGCTTTGATCACAGGCCACAGCTGCTGGTCACATCAATATTCTGACTGGTGTGGCAGTGGAAGTTGTTCCAGACCTCCCTCTGGTTACACTGGGGTTTGTTTCGTACTGATAAACATGCCATGGAAGATATATGCAGGTAACGCCTTTACAACACAGTCCACACAGCTTACGGTGAAAATGATGTAAATGCAGTGACTTATGCAGCAGAATAGAATGTCCAGAATCCCTGATATTGTTATATTATATACAGTATATTAAACTATTGGATTACAGTTGCTGATGTAATAACATGTATTCATGTTGTAGCTGGTAGTGGTGGAGATAATTCGAACTGTGTTATGCTGTATATGCTTTTGGGTAGTTCAATTGATACAATGCATAATGTGTAAGCCTTATCTGGTATCTAGGAGTCAAAACATGTACACATCTCTAAAGTGTAGCGGAGTAGAAGTTTACAGTGGCATTAAATGGAAATAAAGTACCTCAAAATTGTACTTACATGCGGTACTTCAGTAAATGTACTTAGTTACTGTGCACCATCGATAAATCTGTGATACCTTATCAAATTTCAGTCATCAGAATATAGGTTTTATTTTTTTATTTTCTATACCGCTTATCCCGTAGGGTCGCGGGGGGCGGCCCCGAGGCCAATCCAAGCTGACATTGGGCGAGAGGCGGGGGAACACCCTGGACTGTTCGCCAGTCAATCACAGGGCTATAGGTTTTATTTTAAATGATAATTAAACAATTAATATATTCATCAATATGAATACGTTTGATTACCACAAGAGATTGTAATTACCTACATTTGTTACAGGACCTAAATTGAGCACACACACTTTAAAACAGATGGGCTCATTTCACAAACTTGCAGTTTGATAATTAAAAAGAGAAGAATACAGAAAATCCAAACTGCAGAGTACCATTTGCAAATCGATTTTGTCCACAGGTTGTTTCACTTATTTGAATAGATAAGTGGCCAAAAGTAGACAACATCAGATGTTTCCAGACAATTAGACCCTCATGATAGTAGAACATCAATGATTTCAGAGTCTGACGGCTGAATGTTTACGTTGTTGGTAAAGATTTTGGTGTCGGCCTCACAGAGCCAAACAGGAAATGACCCTTTCTTGACTCACGCTTTGCATTGATGTCCAATGCTCATACAGGGAGAATTATGTTGTACAAGAAGCAGAGATGCCAATTTGTTCACAGCAGCAGCCTAAAAGAAATTTTCTAAACATGTTGTGGCTGGTAAAAGCTTCTAAAGCTTAATGAGATCAGCCAATTATACGTCATAAACTAGTGAATTTGGCTGCAATTAAAAAGGAAAACTGAAGCCAGAGGAGAAGTTCTCACTTTGAGGTGGGAACACCCTGCATGACATTGAGGTAATGGACTCATAACATATATTTAAATGTACCATCTGTTGCAAAGATATGCACGAGTTTATACAGGTACTTTTGATGAATTTTCGCCAGTTTCTCTCTATCAATGAGTGTTTCCTGTGGCCATTACAAAGAGTCACATGGTGATCCTGTGCCATATTCTATACTAACCACCAATCAGAGAGTACTCAGTCAATGTCACTTAATACTAGACTCCCACTCGAACATGGCGAAGTCAGACTCTAGTATTGAGTGACATTCTGCTCTGGAAGCCATTTAAAAAAAGAAAATCAGCATAATTTCTGCCCTGAAATGTGACAGGTTATCATTATCTCTGGACAGCAGCAACTCTTTGAGCCGGGCTCATTCTTTTTTAGAGTATGATATTCTGCTTCAACCCTGGTGCTTCTTACATCCCCAAAACACTTAAAAGCTTCACTGTTGCAGTAATTACAGCCGCATAGCTATGATCATTTGCCAGAAGTTGGATGTTCAATCTTATCAGAAGCAATCAACACAAGGAACAGCTTCCATATGCCTGATGACTGTGAAAGTAATGTCCCTTAATGTTTTTTTCATTTTTATTTTGCAAACCATTATATTTGTATTTCCTTTTATGAATTAGGCTGTCTGAGCTGAGAAAGTGTCAGTGGCTCTGCCATGCTCCATTACAGCTAAGCATTCTGGGCAATGACATTTCCACCTCATCTTCAAAATTGCTATTATCACACAAACATGATCACGAAAATGTTTTAATACTTTTATTGTGTTTGTAAGAGAACAAAACTACTAGGTAACAGAAACTCTGTCCAAGTTTGTTGTCTACAACATGGACTAAGTAAGGTGAAAGGTGAAAGGTGCTTCTTAAAAAATGACACCGAGCATGACCTTTCACCTTTTCCTTGACATATGCAAACCCCCTCACTACCAGTCTCCAGACATTACAGACACTGCCAAATCTAATCAGAAGCAGTCTGCATTCATAACCAAGTTGAGATACAGCATCCACTAGATATTTGGTAACCTCGATGAGTAACGCTCTCTCCAAACTATGGCCAAAGGGACAGCTCAGCTCCAAAACAAACATTAAACTGCAACTAACACACATTTTCCAAACATTTAGATTTTCTACATAACGCTGCAATGACTGTGTGGGTGTGTGCATGCTATATTATTATTTTGAAAAGCATATCTTTGCACACCTGAAAATGTGATATGTGTGCCACAAGCCAGCAGATCTGAAATAAAAGTGGAAAAAAAATCCTGCCAGTTCACAGCTATTTTACGAAATCACTCGTGCCGCACCGCTCACTGCTTCTCGCTAAGCTTTGAGCACATTCAGCACAAAGCAAATAACTGAAGGCGACTCAGTTCAACATTTTTATCAACCCAGATCTGTCATCTGGACTATGGAAGTGGGACAGTCAGAGGACACTGCTTACAGAGATTGTAGTAAGAAACAACCTGAAACAATAAAAGTAAGGTGGACAAAAATAGGGTTTTTAACATGTATAGTTCTTGTACGTACATGTGATGAAGGTCATTTAGATCAAAATGTATGAAATAGACCAGCAGTTAGCCAGATAGTGTGTGGGAGATTTTCACATCGTAAAATACAGGTTGGAGAGCATGTGACAGCACTCGCAGGGATTCATGCACTTACACACTGGAGCAAAGCTGTAAACAACTCATCCTATGATGCAGTACCCTATCATACTTACATGTTGTCTCGTATCAGCCCATTATAGATCAGGTTTGTGGGTTTGTGTTCTTATCCATTGTTGATTTTATCTCAATGAAAGCAGACAGCATTTCTATACACTGATACAATGAACACTTGAGTTTCACCCAACTAAACAGGATTTGTGTTCCAATATCCTCTGGATCCTGGCTCAGTAAAATCACCAGTCACATGGCACAGGTGTGACTTATGTCAAATGTAATTGATGTCTGAATAATCCTTTTCTGGTGAGACAAGGTAAAGGTTTGAGCTTGGCTTCTAACCGATGAGTCAGACATCCAGATATCTAACCCCCTCCTGCTCAGAGAGGAACATGTGAAACACGGAGTAGGCAGCATAATCACCACATGGCATGCATCTCCTCTCCCAGACATTAAGGCGCATTAGGGTCCTTCATGCCAGTTTAATAGCATCGCCATGGGACTGAAATTTTGTGTCATTCTATGAATTCAAAAAAGTACTCTATTCGTGTTCTTTATAGACAGATTTGTCATCTTGCAGATGAATATTTAATAATGACCCTGGGAGTTTTAAATCAAAACTCCACGGCATATAAAACCCCAACTTTTTTGTCATTGCTACACTGAGAAAATCTTATTTCGATCTGCAGTTTTCTCTTCAGCACTGCAGGTTGATTGACTTTGCCATGGCAGAGTCCCGCTCTGTAATTACCACTAATTACATGTTTCTCCTTCCATGCCAGTGTTTACATGTGTTGTGTTTAATTTTAGATTGCACCATTAAATGATTTCCTACTCTCACTTATTTGTGAGAGCAGTAGTAATTACAGTGATTGTCAGTGTTGTGTAAAAGCAGGGAATCAGAGGAGGCTTTCAGTATTGTTTTTATGAGAGGCTGTATTTCCCGTTATATTGCTGCTGCTGATAGAAGATGAGGGGTTGAAGGCTGAGTGAGGTGGCTGAATGACAGTCTGTCTGTCTTGTCTGTGTAGCTGCTAGTTAAAAAGCCTACAGAGGAAGGGGGCTGTGTCTTCCCAAATGTGGACAAACACCTGTCTCCCCGGGCCTGAGGACTGTTGTTTTTAACAAACTTCAATTATTTTCCCTTAATGAGCTCCTGTAGTGGTGGATGCGCTCCCCCATCATCATTACTGTAGGGACAGCAGTTGCAGTGCTGGGCCTGATTGGCAGCTTACACAGACCTGTTCTCCCTGACTGACTGCAGGCTGCACTCTCTGACAGCTGGAAACCGGCCTCCTGGAGCACAGCGCACACGCACACACAGAAAAACACACACGCACACAAACGCATGAACACGTGTGGCCACACCGAGTAGATATTAGACATACTGGGATTGTGCTTCAATACCACGATTACCTTTAATATCTACACGATCAATATATTACTACAGTATCACAACAAAGAACAAACGGCCTCAGGGCAAGCTGTGTGTTAACGCTTTAACATGCCTCATTTCAAGTTGAAAAACCTGTCATATTCCACACTTTCTAACAGTATGGTATTTATATTGTTTATCAGCTTGTTCCACCTCTTCAGTGAATGAGTGAAATATTCATTCCAAGACTCCATGTGGTTGGATGGCTGCACCATTCCATTGCATGGAAATATTCTCCAAATATGTCAGCCAAAACTCAGCCTGACATATTTGGTATCTTTGAAAACTTTGGGAACTTCACTAGACTTTGAAATAATGTTCCGTGGGTCTGAACAATATTTCGCTGCACAGCATAAGGTTTGAGGGGTTAACCAAAAGCACCATCATAAGATTGTGACTTCAGCTTAAGTTACCCTAAGTCTCTGTCAGTTCCTCTTCATTTTATTTCTAATCTAATCTGTGTATGCCACAGACATAAGCCATCTGAAGATGATATTGACATGAAAGCTTGGCTTGCCGAAGCTTTAGCTTGCACATTTGACGAAAGTATTGAACATATTTCAAAATCTCAGATTCAATCATGCAAATTCTCTTCAATTCAATCTCCAAAGAGAGAATAAGGATTGCACTGATTTGTGACTGCATAATTGCACAGAGGAGACCGGAAGGTCAGCAGCAATATAAAAAGCAGCAGCCATAGCAGCCCCACACAAGACTGCTATTAACCTGGCATTATGTCCTCGGTCTCAGTGTTTGATTTACGCACTTACAGTGAGAATTTTCCTCCGTCTTTTATATAACTTTCTGAGAAACTACAGTTAGAAAAAGTACAGTTGTTTCTTTCTATAACGTGTCATTCTGACGATTAATATAAATTGCATGGCTTCACAATAGCTTTCACATCACATTTCACAGCATTGACTCTGCCTGCCGGCATCACACACAGAGAGGCTTAAAAGAGCCTATAAAGAAAGAGAAGCTGAAATAGAGAGCGATTGCACTGCAGCTACACCTTCACCTGGCTAAAGGAAGGACGTGAACACAGCACACAACATATCTGTTCCTATTCATCAACTACCATCATTTCTGTGAACGAAGGTAGCCAGATGGGTGTGACTTTAAGTTGGTGAATGATGATGTTTTGCCCAAAGTGTCATGGCAAAAAAGATCCATGAAAAGCTGTCTGACAGACATATCATATCAAGGAGGTACTTTATCTCAGCAATCTGTAAGCGTTGTGCGTTGTGTACTTCTGTTGCTGATTAGTGTGGGGTTGTTAGGAGGTACTGTAGTTTGCCATGGTGTGCACTGGTATAATCTGGCATGGCCTGATTATATTATTAAGGACCCCTGGGGAAAAATGTCATGTTGGGCCCAGATAACATGGTAGCTTGTTATATTTTGCCCAGCGATCCAGAAAACAAGTACTCTAGGCTGGAACAATACCTCAGGTTTGTGCTAATTTGATTAAACATATTTATTTGAGAATATATAACGTGTGAGTGCATAATACTAAATAATAAAGGGCCCTGTGTTCTACAACACATGGCCACAAGATTAGGTAACAATGCAAATCCAAACTTTGACTTTAGTGGTGCAAATCCTCAAACAAATTAGCAATTTGTACATGCAGTGAACCCATAGGTTTTGGGCCCCCTGGTGGCCCCCAGGGCCATAGCCAGCTTTATGCATAGGTATGTTTATCATGTACTAAAGCACTATAAGATCATCTTCAAGTGTCGAAGAATGTGGGATACTGGCATCCTATCTTAGCAAAATATTTTGTGCATGATGACATAACAAAAATGCTACGCTTCTTAAGCTAAGAAAGGCTGCGATGATATCAGCATGGAAGGTGTATATTTAATTAACTATCATTCCAACTCAAGTTGTCTTGATGTTTTACATCATCTAACGTCTTAAAAGCCTCACAGCCTTTTCTAATTCTTCATTTCATTTAGTTTAAACACTAAATTCCTAAATAAACACTATTGTTTATTTCTAGTTTATCGCACACATATTTCAATTTGGTCATGTTCCATGGATGCACCCCCCAAAACACAGAAAATATTCTATATACAGTATTCTGTTAATATCCTAGAGCTCATTTTACTAACTGTTGGGTTGTTTGGTTTGTAAAATCTTAATCTGCAAAATAACTACTAATTATAGATGTAAAAGGAATAATATTTCCCTTTCAATTGTAGAGGAGTAAGAGTATAAAGAGGCATCAAACGAAGTACAAACACCTCATAATTGATTGAGTAAATTTGCTTAGTTGCATTGCACCACTGCTTTCAACATAATACAATGCAATACCATATTTTAAAAGTAAAATATGACCTTTAAAATTGCCATAGATTTGAGCCAGCTTCTGTCTGACACGGAGTTTGAAACTGAGGGTCATTATTTTCTATTGCATTGCATCACATTATACAAGGCCCTCCATTATGTTAGCCACTCTGTGCAGTTTGATTTGATGGTCATGTTTCAGTATTAGTACGCACAACATTGTCCTCTGGTGTTTTGAAAAGGACTGCTGGGAAATCGAGTATGCTCCACATATCCAATTTATGAGTGGGTCAATTATCTTCATAAAAAGAACATTTACACCAAGGGGGTTTCTACATTAAGTGTCACCAGTGTCAGCCACCTCAGGTCCTAGTGCCACCTCTGTTGGTCACGTGACTCTGTGCCTAATGAACGGTGACCACAGTGACCTTGACAGCCAGGCTCAGGGTGGGAGAGGAATGAAGACTGACAGAAATGTAATGAACTGTTTGGGAATATTAAGTGCCATTTTCACTGACATTGGATAACAGTTTAGAGGGGATATTATTCCAAAATTGCCCACTGCAACTGTAGAACGTCTGTCCAGGACTCAAAGTCACCCCGTGAATGACACAAACAGTAGAAAACAAATGGTTTAAGGTGATTTTGCAACCTGTGATGAAAAGCAACCAATTCCCTGTTTGGCTTTGATTTAACATAGTGGAGATACTTTTGCTGGCCATCAAACCAGACTTTAATTTTAATCACTGGCAGAGGTGAAGTGTTTGTGTAACCATATAATTGGAATTGTATGGTTAAAAAAAAAGGTAAGAAAAAAAATCCACATTTGACTCTGCACATTGCTTAGACAGTGAAGTGTTTGTCTGCTTTCTTTCCCAGACAACTATTTGCCACCCACCCATTTTTCTGTGGCCTGGATCCCCACTCCATCGAACCAAGATTGCTTCTTGATAACACTGTTCTCATTCCTCAATCCCCACTACTCACAACCGCAAACACTTTGACAGGATTCAGAATGTGAAAAAGAAAAAAAAGACAGAAAATAGTGGCAATGTAGAAGGTGTGTTGCACATATCTGGAGAAAAGAAGTAAGATTTTGTGATTGACTCTCATACTCCAAGGTTTGCTACATCTAGCATTACAGTGGCGTCAAATTGCATGGATTTGAGGAAGGTTTTCCATCAATGCTTTGTGATATGCTGGCACACTATATTGTAGATAAGTGCAAATTGCAGAGGATCATATCCCAAATGGTAGAAAGGTTTTGAGAGAATTCACATTGTTCGTGACAGCAGGCATCAACACAGCAATACGTTAACTTTTGTTTTTGCTGAGCCTATGGATCTGACATAACGAAGGACATTGTTTTCATTGTGCACAGGAGTTGGAATTTTAGAGCATACATTTCAAATGCAAACCAGGCATTTTATTTGAAATTACGTCATGACTTTTGTCCTCTTTACTTATATAATATAATATATTTCAATAATCTGAAGACCTTCTTTAACAGGAAGTTAATTCTCCAAATAACAGTGCAATCAAAACACTTTTATGAGACTGAGAGTTCAAGGTAACAAGGTACAAGACTAAAAGTAGTCATCACTATGCAGCATGTGCAAACACAGTCATTTACTCTATATCCTAAACCTTGTGTCGCAATACATTCCCCTGGTGTGCCAACGCGGCCTGTTCCAGTCCCACAGCCCTTCAGGAAACTGTTGATGATAAAACTATTGATAAAACTATTGTGTGACGGATGATCCAAGGATGGTGGATGAATCATTTTGATGCTCTTTCAGGAAATTTGCACCATCACAGCCACAAGCTGAATGCACAGGAAGACTCCCTGAAAAACTCTACAAAGGAAATTGGAGGAAAGTCTCATCAAAAGGAAAGCACTAGAAAAGTTCTTATTCTCTATATCTGAGAATGTGAAATCAATTCAGAGAAGCTCCACAAAATGTAAACTTTTCATCAGCAGTTTTTATGTTTTCTGACTAAAGTCATATCTACTTGCGACCCGGTTGTGAACAGTTTAACCATAAAATAATTTTTAGAGGTTTGATGTTTTACATTTATATTTACAAGAAAATGAGTAAAGGAAAATAAAATCTGACATTGATATTATCCTGTAAATAATGATCCTGCTGCTTCGTGGGGACATCCTGACCACCTGTTGGGGACCACGGGTGTAGAAGACGAATTAAAGGTAACCTGTTCGCATTCGCTTTTTCTCACCTTAATGAATTGTGTGTATCCTTGAGGCCTAGCAAACACGTTGAATGCATTTTCTTTCTTTGCAAATTGTTTGATGTAGTTATTTTCTACTCTTTGTATTCCTTCTTTTATTTTCTAATCATGTTACATTTGTAACCACCTCAGTGAAAGCAGATCATTTTGACGATCACCTGACCTTGCATCCTGGGCCAGGCCGTGTGTGGACTGTAAAGGCAGTGTCAAGGTTTATGCTGGAGCCGTCTGTGAGTTTTTGTCTTATTCCACTTGCGCCTTGTTCTTTCTGTCTCAAAGATTTGCGCAGTGTCTAGGCGTACTTCTCCAAATTGATTTGTCAGGATTTAAATCAGAGATATCACTGAGCCTTTCTCTGTGTGTGGTACCTGAAGAAGATACAGGAAACTGGTTGCCAGCTAGGAGGGCATTTTTGTCCCAAAATGAGATTGTGGGTAATTTAAGTATAAAACAATTATGGATTAAACATGTAATCCTAATGCTCCAAAGGCAAAGAAAGATATTTCGCATGATTAGTTTTTCAGTGGAATAAGGATTTGGGACTTTTCAGGGGATAATAATAAGGTTGTGAGACAGAGACCTTTACAGCTCTGAAATGCCTTCTAGACAGGATTGGATTCAGAGGAACCCCCATGAGAGAATGTGTCCCACGGCGACCCATCTTCATAAGAGAAAATGGGTTGCATGACTTGAAGCTATCCTCTACAGTGGCATTCAGAAACAGCCACCTCTTTCATCACAATTACGTTCTGTGCTCACTTCAGCAGCAGCACAACACACTCTGCCCATGCGAGCCAGATTCCAATTTCCTAATTATTGCACCTCATGAAAATTCTCAGTGCTCGATAGTTTAACTGGCAAGAGTTCAGGCAGTGAGAATAGCACTCACCCACCTTCATCTCCATTTATCTATTCCTAATACATTTTGCATTAATGCTAATATTTGTAAATGGCATGCTGAAATGCAGCTCGGTGTTGTTTGCTGAAATGGTTCAGTGTTTGTGGATACATGGAGCATAATACAAGGTAGAGATCGCTCGAGGAGATAATGGGAAGGAGTGTGTGTGAGGAGAGGAAAGGGAGCAAAACTGAAACTAGCTGGCACCAATATACACTGAATGAATAGACAGGCCTGGCTTGTCCAATTATACTTGAGCCGAGGTCAGGAAGAGTGAGAGCTAGTAATGCAGGCATTCATGTCACCTTGAAAAAGTAGAACGGTATGCCGGCAGCATCTATTTAAGTTTCACTGCTTGCAGTGTACAGTACATAGACACTGGCCACCAAAAATAAAAGTCTTAAAATGGAAATTCTCTTATCTATGTGGATAGCACTTCATTATTGATGTACTTCAGTTCTATTCAGTGCTGAAACTTGAAGCCCCTGAAAATGTGGTTCCAGACTTATGTATTTCTGTAACATTAAATATCCGTGATTGAATAAAGAATAATCATAATAAAAAAGAAAAAAAACATGTAGTTAGTACTCACAAACTCACCTTATCTGCTTCATCAATATTGTGCAGGTGTGAGTGACAGTGCTAGCAACATAACCAAACAACCCCCCTACTACTACTCCTACTCATCTGAGGTAGATTCAAATATTGCTAAAATACTTGCCACTGTGATAAATGTCTTTACCAAATGATAAAAAAAAATGGAGCCTAAAGTTGTTATGTCTTGTGATCAGGATAACACAAAAGCCCCCAAAGGATAAAGGTGAGACTTTCCTCACAATACTTTTGCATTCCCTTGCAATATTTTGCATCACTTCCCAATACCTTTTGGATTTGATCAGGCCAAGCTCCAACCACTGTGAACACCACTGGCTGTGACCGCAGCATGAGTAGGCACTTTGCTATTGCAGGCTGCGTCTGACTGTGAGCTGGGCACTGAAACACCACTTGTAGCAATGGTTACTGTTATGCTTAGAGCTATGGCTGGGGCTGTGGTTGTGACTGGCTGGCTACTCTTTACAGCATTAAAGATAGTAACATTTGTCCAGAAAGCCTTGTAGAGCCTGAAACTCCTCCCAACAGGACAATGCACCGGTATTGTGAGGGATTGCAAAACCTATTAAGAATGCAGAGGTAGAGTAAAACTTCCCACTGTGACCTTTTGATGGCTTCAAAGGAAAGTATGCTATACAAAAGCAATCCAAATAAATAATTTAGTGACTTTTTGGTAACGCTTATTGTGCTTAAATATCAAAATCTAATGGGAAGGTTGACATTTTCTGAGGATGAGCAACTTCCATTTTGAGCATGCCAAAAACCTACCGCGAAAAATGCCAACTTTGTCTGTGTGAATGTATAGACAATGATCATAGGGTGTAATGAACATCGCAGCCTGCAGGGGCGACTAGTGGGACTGTAGATTTTAAATTGATAAACAACCCAAAATCTATCCTTTAAGCATCAAACATTCAATCAACACAAACTTCAAGCTGATCACATCTGCTTTCTTTTCTGGAGGAGGGAACTATGGAGTGTGAATGGCCACTTTCCAAGCCTGCAGTGAGTAAGTGTAAGTGGCTAATGCTTTTGCTTGATAGCGTACCGCTTTTGTTAATGCAGTAGTTCTTACTCTTTACAGAATCACTGTACTGTATTAAATAACTCTCTGATGTCTGTGCTCACTCAGGAGGTGGCATCTCATTCTTTGTACGTTTTTAACATGCAGACAATGCTATTATGGGGAGCATCAATTTCCTTTTCATTTGCTTTCAAATTACACCATTTTATGTTACAAACACGAGTGTGTGGATAATCCTTGGTATTGATGGTGCACTATTTTCCAGCAAATTTGGATTCTGATTAGTCTGACACAAGTATTCCTCCATCTTGTGTTGTGGTTTGTTGCTGCGTGCATGTGTGTTTGTGCACGCGTCACAGTCTGCTCTTGTAATCAACCTCTTTGATCAGAGAGCTGTGCAGTGCATAGGGTTGTTGTATTACTGTGGGAGCAGGTGGTTTGTCATTTCAGCTGATTGATATTTGATTTTTTTTTTTTTTTTAGTTTCTTGCATGGTGGCGCAATAAAAGCAGAAGGAGGCAAAATAACAGGGTGCTCCTGTGGGGCATCGGGTAGCCCCACGAGGCAGACAGAAAAGCCTTTTAAACTTCTCGCCAGGAAGCACAATGGCCGTGGAATTGTTGGTAGCCTGACGGAGGGGCTGCAGGATGGATAAGGAGGGGAGGAGAATGGGGTAGGAGAGAGAATTACAGAGCAGGAAAGGTTTGCTGGAAGTGATGCTAACACGTTTTGTGCTGCTTCAGTCAGAAAAATGCACAAAATGTTGCTTGGTGGTGCTGCAGTGTGAAAGCCTGGCGCCTGCTAATGAATGGGCTTTTTCTCTCCCCCCCAGTCTATCTTTAATGAGTATATTTCAGATTTTTCACTGGGCTTCTCCTCTGTCTGATGCATGTGTTTGGTGAATCCCTGGAGGATGGAGCCCTTTAGAAAACTGACTGCAGATCTGCCCTACATCAACCATGGAACTGCACCAATATGAAAAATTGTCCACTTTCACACTGGCTAACTTAAAGCCGACTTCATTAATTGTTTGCTTTAAAATATCAGGCACAGCTTGTCAGGCTCCCTCTACTCTGGCTCTCTCTGATGATTCCAGCACAAGTGTCAAAACATGCATCACAACAACCAAAAAGATGACACTGGCGAGCATATACATAACAATTTAGCTGTCTGCAAGATTGGAAAGGTAATTTAAGAATAAATAATGTCTGCCTTCTGCTTCTGGGGGCATTAAGTGGTGTTTATGCAGGGAGATTGCAGCTCGACGTAAATATTTATTTGTAGTCATGCTTCCCTTGATTGATTTTCTGGCAACTCCTTTCTCTGGAAAAACAGCAGAGGGCTTGTGCGGCATTGTTAAACACAATCCTGCTGAATAGCTTTTAACCGCAGCGACAGACCCATACAAATCCACGATGACACAGAAGTCTATCTATCTAATTTTTTTTTACATGCTGCCTCCGTTGTCCTCAAAATACAGCAAAGCCAGCATGAAATTGCAGATGCATTACGCTGGCTAAATTACAGCTTGCGGGCTCAACTGGCGCTTCCTAAAATAGATGAGAGACAAGGGGTCAGTTACAGTTTTGTCATGCACTGATAGGAGCTGCTCATTCCAAGTCTGTTCCACCCTACTTATGTCACCAGGGACAATTCCCGTATGTGTGATGGGCACAAGAGCTGTCGCATTGATTAATGGGACAATAACATTTAGAGCCACCATCCAGTTTATTCTCCTTCAAATGTGTCCCCTGAACTCTCGAGTTTCACCCGCAGATATTTCAGTTTCCTGTCTTGGCTGGTGCTGAAAGAGGGTGATATGAGGAAAACTTCCCAGGCTCTCCGCTGAAGTGTTGAAGGGTGCTACCAGCCAGGCGCATAGGTGCATACACATTAACTTCTTGCACTTTTTCAGAGCAGCATTTGCATGCTTTATTTATTTTTATTTTTTTATCAGAGCTAGATGAGAATATTGACAGCCAGCAGTAGGTTAGTTTAGCTTAACATAAAGATGGGAAACAATTGACCCCAACTCTGCCCCACCATAATTCTTTAGGCCCATCACAATTTTACATTAAACATTTATTTATGACGGCGTGAGGCTAAACAGATTATGGTTTTCATGAAGTTATTATGAGTTATGTTCAGGAACAATGACCATACCTCACTCTGCTGTAATCTAATTTCCTGTGTCTACCTATATACTGTATATGTAGGTGTGTATGACCCCTTTTTGCACCAGATTGTCTCAGCTCTCACAACCCTCCCACAACAAACACATTTTCTGCTTTCTCACCCCCTTCTCTCTTATTACAGGAACCACAGGGGGTGGCGATGAAGCAGGAGATCATCCAAGTCTTTGATTTCTTCTCATCCCCCCATACCTTACCTGCTGTTCCAATGCACTAATTTTCTTACTTAAATGGTGTGGTCTAAGACTTAAGTTATCCTGTTCTGTTTGTGTGTGTGTGTGAGAAGGGAATGACTTGTGAGCCCTGATGCACATGTATACAGTATGTGTGCGTGTGTGTCTGACTTACATGTTTGATGTGTGTATGTGCCTACATGTCACGGGGCTGTCAGGCTGAAAGCAGGGCAGTGACAGGTCCTGACTGTGAGACTGACAGGCCTACTGGGAGTTGGACAAGAGATGGATTTGACGCCACTAATTTGAACTGTAAGAGCACTGATGCTTTCAACAAAGTCAGACTGAGCACCATTTTCACTTAAGATATGTTAAGGCGCCTGTGTGTGTGTGTGTGTGTGTGTGTGCGTAAAAATGTGTTTGTATCCTGCATGCGTGTTTTCACATTTGTATATTAATTAATGAGCCTGCATTCTGTCAGGTTTGATGACAAAGCATGGATGTGGTTTGTGTTTGCCACGAAGGAAGAATGGCATGATTGAGATTTTCCTTTGTTGCCCTGAATTGTTTTTGACAGGCTGTGCCGAGGCCCCATGTCTCACCATTGACAGCTCTAGCTTTAGTCAATGTTATGTTACATTTGCTATTTATCAGCAGCCTCCTACTTGACATACTGACTTTAATAGGCATATATCTCAATCTGAGATCTCAGTGAGGAACTTGTTTTTTTTTATAGCGAAATCACCACATCTGCTCTGTAGTTTCTGTAATGTTTAACACCAAAGGACACACATTGTGGGTCACTGTGAAAGGTTGCACTCACACATATACTCATGCACACATAGACACGCCATTGTCTTCTTCTATGACAGGTTGATTAATCTTTTATATGTTTATCCATTTTAACTTCATGGCTGGTGTATTATTAAAGTGTTGGTGTGCAGCTTACATTAACCCTCTCAGACAGGGCAGAGACAGGCCAGGACAGGGCAGGCACTCTCTCTCATGTATCTCGCTGTCAATCATCTATCATCATCTGTTCATCTGCGTCTGTCTGTTTACTAGCCTTGTCTCTATCCATCTCCGTCCTGCCTCATCCTCCGTCGCAGCTGCCGTCTCGCCCCTTGCTGAACCTCTACAACGTCCTTCTCTCCGTCACCGCCACCTTCGATCTTCAGTGTGTGTATATGCATCTATGCTGTCAGAGAGTCCCTATGCTTTCTTTCGGTCTCTCAGGAGATATCTTTCAAGATGTCTCTGATGAATGTCTGTCTGTCTATGTCTCTCTGCGTGTCTGAGCCAAGACCTAGTCATCCTCATGGATGGCCTTTGTGAGTCTGACTGAGCTTTGGCCACGGAGCTCTGACAGAAACTTTAGAGGGCCTGTCTGGAACAAGAATTGAGAGGGCATTGAAGAGGTTATGAATCCCTGTACCCAGTCTTCTGCTGACAGGCAGCTCATCCCTTCTGGCTCCCAGTCAGAAGCTGAGATGGATGGTAGGGATCGTCGGGATGGACGGGTCCCAGCTGGAGACGGCTATGAGTGGTGACACTGGCGAAACAACACCAACAAGGGATAAACCGAATGATGGAAGAGTTAGGACGGCAGTGTGAGCATGTGCGTGCATATGTTTGTGTTTATCTGTATCCGTATGGGAGCAGGGTAAGGGAGACAACCAGAAAACATGTGACTAGTGCTGAAGCACTGCAGAAGGCAGGGCAGATTATGTCTGGAAATCCCTGCATACATGTGTCAGCATTATGTGTGTGTGGTCTGTGAGAGCGAGTATGCAACACAGGCCATATCGGGCCATGCTGTTTCAGTAAGCTGTGACTCAGTATGGCTTTGGCTTCCGTCTTGCCTCCTTCCCAGCCTGCCTACTGTAAACCACCGTGCCTGGCACTGGGTTCTGGTTACGACTCTGCCCGTCCCACCTGTGCCCTGGGAGGAACACAGTATTCCCTCCACAGACAGGGCCTATTGATTGCTATGTCAGAGGCCATATTATACCATCCCCTCATTGAACTGGCAGAGGTTTTATTCAGTCTGTCTCAGGCTGTGGTTACAGCCAGCAGATGACATTTAAGCTATGGCTGGTGCAGGCATGCTGGACTGGAGCTGACAGTGTTACTAATGGCTACTTTACAGATGGCATTTCACTTTTGGCTTATTAACACTATTAAAACACAGCTTGTTCACACGAGGTGAAGGCCAGTCCCATTGTTTTGGTCAGATGCAGTCTCAACCAAAAGGGTGTAAATATTGCTCATTAGTGGGAGCTTTTTAAGGCCATCGCAAAATAACAAACAGGCGTTTCTTTTTTTTTGTTCCTGAACTGTATGCGATGCTACAGCAACACAGAAGAGTCATTCAGGGGAATGTACTGAGAAGCATGTAATTCTCTTGATTTACAGTACTGGTAAGATGCCTCTTACACTCAACATAAAGGTCACACTTGTTCTCAGTAATACATGCAACCACTAGCCCAAAAGCTTTACAGCCAGTCCCCAGACGCCAGGATCTACGGTACCTATTAGCCGCCATCCTGCTCTTCTCTCCTCGGCAGATGAGCCAAGCACACCAGCTCATTTTGATCCCATTTAGAGAGGAATCAGTCATTATTTTCACTGTATAAACCATCTTGATGCACACCACAGCTCAAAGACATGTCAAAATTGATTTAACATACATTTGGATACCTTGTATGCAAAGCTCCAGGGGTAATTGGTGCTCTGCTCACGTCCGCAGGCAGATGATATGCTCACATTTGGGGAGAAAGGATTGCCTTTGATTATAATGGAACTCTGATTATTAAATAGAAATGGGGAAGAAATGACTGTGGACAAATGCACATGGTCACAGGAAACAGCCATTGTTAAAAATGTGCTGTATTGCAATTGATTTTTTTTTTGGACACACTGTCTTGTCAGATCCATGATTGATCCACGATGAGCATGTTCCATGACAATAAATAAAATGGTAACAGCATCTTATAATTGGCCAGTTCTAATGATGTCCTACTAGCCAAGTCCAAGTGCCAACAATTATATACACTTGAAGGTGCTACTTTTACCTGGAGGAAAACTGACTGAATTTGTCAATTAACAACAAAGCCCACGTCAGATTGTTACAATCCCAAAATTACAAATGTCACTAAAAGGCAATTTGATTAATTAAATGTATAATTGAATAAAAACATAATGAGTGACTTGAATAATGTGGGTTTTTAGAAATGAAATGTTCATAACTTAATTAATAATACAATTATGTTGCGCTACAATTTACCATTTAGTTGTTCTGCGTTGTTGTTAAAGTCATCAACTTTCCATATGTTCTTGGCCCTGCTCTGCATTCAAATTTATTTCATTTATCTGTTTCCCTCGTTTCCCTCACCTAACCTTTTCAGATTTTCTTTGTCTTAGCCTGTATGGTAATGAGAAGAGTCTGTGTAAAATACATGGGCAGAATTAGCTCATGTGTGAAGTTATACTTGTCATTAGGGAGCTTTGTTTTACACTTCTTTTTGGGTTATTTTACTTTTTAATACACAAGAGCCTTTTTTGAACCACTCCCCTTTGCTGTACTTTGTCAGAGATGTAATTTTTCCGGCTATTTTATCAGGGTTAATTAGCACTCAGTGGCTAAGCTAAAAGCTTTCCAGTGGTTCAAGGGGCGTAATCAGATGCCAAAACAGCTTTTTGGTTGTTTCACTGCTGCATAAATCAAGCTTATTGTTAATACTGCCCAGGCATTTTAGACACGCCTCTCTTATTGGCTGTGTGACAAGAAAAGAGAGAAATGCTGCGTAGGAAAATGGTAGTCTAAGAAAATAGAAAAAGTAAAGAGTTGTTTGAGATAGAAAGTTCATTTTAATTTGTTTCATGGGGCGACTGGAGACTAAAACATCTTTTTGCTGTTTTCTATTCATCTACTTACATTATTAAACTCACTCTATTATTTACTTGTGTATGTAATTGAACTTTTGATTAATCAGAAAAGCCTGCTAGTGATGTTTTTCATCTTTGAGACTGAGTGGAGACTCTATGCTCATTTCACACCTCCTGTCTGCGCTAACGCCTCCTGGAAGGTGAAGTTTTTTCAACATCAACACCTATGAAAAAACAACTGGTGTGTGACATTTTCATTCACACAATTAGGATGGTATAGACCGGGGCTCAGTAAACAAATGCAGCTTAATGTCAGCACTAATAAGGTGATGAATACTTATGGTCTCCACTCCTGTCACAGCAGGAGAGGAGGCCCGTCCTGGGGGATGCTGGGGGTTGGAGTGAGAGCAGAAAAACCTCACCTGCATCAGCGGGGGAAAGTAGAAACATGGGGAGTGACAGAAGACAGAGGTGTGGAGGATAGAGGAAGGAGACATCAGATGGGAGAAAGAGAAGTGGGATGCTGTCATTACCCCTGAGAGGACAGGTGTGGGCCACGATTAAGACTGAGTTTTGCTGGCAGCCATCTGGAAACAACCCTCACATCACCGGCAAGGGACGGGACATTTGCAAGCGTCTACAGCCGTGTGCACGCATGAGGCCCCACACTCGGATGCACGTATTCACACACACACACACACACACACACACACACACAGTAGCGTTTTTAGGAGCGTGCTGCTGGGGTGAAACAGACAAACTACGTAGTGGCGCTGCAGTTGAATTTGAGGCTAGAGGGACGCTTGAAATGAATTATGAATACAATAATATTTCCCTCCATTTTAGATCTTCCTGTTCCAGCTCTGCCTCAATCTCAGACACAGCCCCTGCTATAGGTCTCAGTCAGTCTGTCCTTACTACTCTGCTGGCTCAACCCAAATCATTTCCCTTCCTTTCTGAGCTGCAGGGTAATAAGGGAACAGGAAAAAAAAGGGGAGGGGGAGAAAGAGGTAGAATCTAAATGGAAAAAGAAACAGCCTCGGTTAAACATCTTTTTCTGGGGCACGGCTAAGCTTTATTGGATTCTTTTTCTTCCTCGTCAAATCAGAAATAATTTCCTCATAACCTTTGGTACATGTGCAATGTCAAATGTAATCACATTCCTTGTCGAAATACACTGTACATACAAGTATCGCAAATTATCTGGTCCCTGGATTCGTGTTAGGCAAAGTGATGTTGAAGTCTCTCTGCATCTTAACACTACTTTAATCAAAACATATATGAGATTCATGAATCTCATGAACCCACTTAATACCCAGCCTCATTGTTTTTATACAGTGTAATACCTGAAAGATAATAAACACTGCAGCGGTTTGGTCAAATCCAGGTTGTATAGTATCAGGGCCAAGAGTCTAGATGGAGCCAAGCGCCTTGAGATGGAATAGCAAGACGCAGGTCAGGTGGAGAAGGGCTCTTAACAGCATGCGCCGCAAAAACAATACTGCATGTTGTTGATGTGAGGTAAAATGAGTACAAGGAAAACTTCTGTAGAACAAAGGTCACATTGAATATTCTTATTTTTTGCTTGTCATTGAAACAAAACATGGAAACCTACTTTACAGACATGCAGCTATTCCGTTCACACAAACACCCGCCTTCCCACATTTGTCCGTCTATTCATCCACCCATCAATGATGCAGTAATATAATTTGCTGATGAGGAGCAACAATACATGTTAAAGGATGGTCATAATTGCCTCTAATGGCCCGTATATTACCACACATTCTAAACTAAATTGTTGCCCTCTTTATATTTTTTCTGCAGTGTCTGTCTC
The DNA here is from genome assembly GCA_036023855.1 of Gadopsis marmoratus. Classification (NCBI taxonomy): domain Eukaryota; kingdom Metazoa; phylum Chordata; class Actinopteri; order Centrarchiformes; family Percichthyidae; genus Gadopsis; species Gadopsis marmoratus. The sequence continues at coordinate 3,586 of JAVQJF010018839.1, read as the reverse complement.
ATTAATACAAGTCTAGTTTTAGATAGTATTGCAGTGAGATCTATGACAACTTGGTGTTAAAATGTATACAATTCATGGCATTTGTTCATCATTTCATCCATAAAATTGCCGTTTCTCTATTTTAAATAGTGTTTGTGAATCTGAGCCTTAATATAAACCTTCACATTTTGCAGGCCAAAAAACATACACTTCAAAGAAGTTAAAGTGATTAAGTTAACATTACTGATCATAATGTCCAGATTACATTTCAGTATTTTGATATTGATGTTTCATCTCTAAAACCAAATTGTTCTTATTTGCCTCAAAAAATAAATAATTGATGATAACTGTCAATAAAAGCCATTAAACAATTTTACCAGCGCATTAACTGCAAAGCTGCATTTGAGTCAGGTTTATATTAAGGCTCATTTCCTGCTCCTCCTATTAATGGATATTATTATATATTATTAATGGATAGTTCATCATCATCATCAGCTCAGCTCCAAAAGGTGCGATGGAAAAACAATTAGTTAAAGTTATACAGTGCATATCTGAATGGTCAGTTTTCTATGAGGTAAATAGATCCTTGGGCATGGTGGTGTAGTATGAACCAACCACAGGATAGGTTTGATGCAAGAGACAACTATCAAATCTGAATATCAAAATGAATGCAAAGTGCACTAAGAAACAGTTCTTCTTCTGATAACGCAACAAAATAAAATGTGTTAAATACAAATAACATATTAAGCAGATTTTAACAGGCTAAAGAGGTTCTCAAGCGTAATTAATTTATAATTGTGGATTGGATAAAGTCCTCACCATTTATCGTTTGAAGTTGTTAGGTTGGACACGATTTCACTTGGTGCTTTCGGATTTGCTTTCTCCCAGTAATGAAAATAAAAACTGCAGCATCATGAAGTAAACTACTCTCAATCATGCCTGAACTCAGCTGTGCAGGAGAGATGGAGCCCTGAAACCCACACTAAAAGTTGCTCCCATGGAGGGACCTCATTTGGATGCAGTTGATGGAATGTGATTTTTGTCTGTGCACAGTTTGTAAAGTAGGCTTTCCCCCCCATAAAACATTTTATTCTCAGTAAGTTCATAGTTTTGCTCACACGGGTTAGTTTTCTTGAGTTAGGATAACTGATATTGGTTGTATATGTCCAAATTTTGTTTTAACAGGATCTATGAAATATTGCCACAGTGCACTCGAAATTCCTGCCTCTATCAATACTCCCTCACTCCTGCAACTCCTACTGGTACACCTACAGCAAATACCTTTGTGCGCCCAGCAATTACTCACTTTATTTCTTTTTTTGTTTTACCAGAAAATCTCAAAATATGACGAAGCATTCTGTTTCTCACTTATTACACTTTCTGTTATGTTTCACAGGGAGGATGTCTGAGATAATCACACTCAGCACGTCCTGAAGATCCCTGTTGTCTGTGCTACCCCTGCAGATGACTGTTTGCGCCATTACTATGAACACCGAAGGGCTGAATAAATGTAAATGTGGCTTGCAAACAGCTGATGGGACTGATTTTCAATGCTTTGAATCTAGCCAAATCACAATTTCCAAAAAGTTACTGTATGAGCAAATTTGAAGCCATCTACTCAATAGAGTTTCTCTCTCTGTGGTTTTTTAATGCTTTTTTAATATAAAGGTATAAAAAAATTCTTTCAATGGTATGGGAGAAAACATTCTAAAAAATATAAACAACATGATGCATGTGATTTCCCTAAAAATGTAGATGACAACTTTTGTTAGGCTACATTTTATAAATGTTTTTCTCAACTTGTTTGGGACATGTAAACCTTAATTTGGTGGTTACTATGTTCTTGATCTTGCAAATCTTGCACATTGGATTTTCTCAAAAGATCACTGACAAAGTAACAAGACGTAAAGGTAAACTCCAGGCCTCATGTTGTCTCTTCACAGACCTCTGGGTGACGTTACAGGCACTATACACTGTACTTTCATGTTCTTCTACAGTCTATGAGTTCAAGCCAGCATCTGCCCTGCCGAGTTGAGCAATACACAGATCTAATACCACAAGTACATTATAATGATAGTTATTATGATTGAACAAAATATTAATAACAAACTAATACAAATGTTTCAGAGATGCAAAACATACTCTTTCATCATATCTTTAACTCTTGTACATTTGAAAATAACCCTCATTCATTGCTCACCGCTGTATTTCTACAGCATACAGTACCTTGTGTAGGCCAGGAAGTTCTCCACCAGAGTTTAGCCTCGCCCAGCCTTCAGCCTGCACAAGGCAGCCAGCTAATGGGCCGGTGTGGTGCACGGCAGGAGCGGGCGTTCCTAATGACCCGTAACTGAGCAGCACTGGGTTGCACAGCGAGAGCACTCAGGAGCCTCATGAAATCTAACCCCGATCTCATTTTGTAACAGCGTGCGCTTCCTCTATAACATGGCGTCACTGGTGGGCGTGAATAATAGAGGGGCGAGACAGGCTCCAAAGCATGAAGTCTGACAGCGGTGGTCCTCTCTCTCCACCCTAACAGTTTCAGTACATTTGTTACAGTATCCCCCCATGTCTGCTGTTGACCCACTAGCATTGTTGACCAGCTAATAAAATCTGCTGTGGCTCTGAGATTTTCAATCTATCCAACATTTATTCAAGTCTATTTCATTCACAGCGACGACTCTAAAGTCACTTCCACATGCATGCAGACGGGCTGAGCTGAGGACCTTGCTGAGGGAGGGAGAGCGAGAGAGACTGCTGATGCCTCACAGCCCCTAATCCTATTGGAAGTTAGACCTGCTGTTTGTTTCCCTGTGTTGGCCCTATCAGTCACACTTAGATGAAGCCTGAGGAGAAGTAATATGGGTAGATTGGGCCTGAGTGGCACAGGGAAGTTGCCTGGGCAGATGGGGGACTGCAGAGTAATACTGTGTACCACAGCCAGAGGTTCAGTTCGCTCTGGATGGATGTGTAATGGTAATGAAGAGAGATGAGATAAACCTGATACTTTAGGAGGGAAATGTCTCACACACGTACACACACAATACTCTCAAGAATGGCCCTATGGATAATGCGCTGAAACGCTTGCTCGCGATAAACATCATTCGGCACGGTGCTATTTCTGCAGCGTCTCCACTTTTAAATGTTTCAAGAGAGAAGGAGTGATACTTAGAAGAATAGTACTCACTGATATATAGTATGAAGGGAATAAATCCTCAATTCTCAAAACATGGACGCCTTGAAATATTTTCTGTGATAGGCTACACATCCACATGCTGTATCAGTGGGTAATGGACTGTCTCTCATACTCACTGAATAAGGACTCTGGAAGATGGAAAGGGAGATAGGCTGGCATTTTAAAATGTCTACATTCGAACCGGGCTCTATCTATCTTGGTGGGACAACAGTATCAATAGGATGATTCATTGTGCCTATTTATAAGCATCTACTAGACACTTTTAATGCACGGCTAGCTCTTTTTTTTTTTTACAGAATATGCTATGACTTTTAAAATATGCAGTGATGGATGTCACATTCAGTCAGAGAGTGCATTTCAGTAAATAAATAAAATATAGATGTGATCTATTTTTTACAGCATTTTATGCTG
>JAVQJF010018836.1:0-70740 GCA_036023855.1 Gadopsis marmoratus | reverse complement strand
CTCTGGGACATTATGTTTCGGTCCATCCGACACCGCCAGGTTGCACCTCAGACTGTCCAGGAGCTCAGTGATGCCCTGGTCCAGATCTGGGAGGAGATACCCCAGGACATGTTGTCAGGCAGCATACAAGCACGTGGGGGCCATACAAACTACTGAGTAGCATTTTGAGTTGCTGCAATGATATTTCAGGAATATGCCGCATCATTTTTTCACATTGATTTTCAGGGTGTCTTTGAATACTGCCCTCTGTAGGTTGATCATTTTCATTTCCATCAAACGATGTGGCATCATTTTTTCCATTGAGATCTGATGTGTTTTCAAAGTTTTCCTTTAATTTGTTTGAGTAGTGTAAACGGTGTCATTACCACAATGCCAATGATGCATTAAACAAATTGGCTTCTATGAAAGGCAGTGAAGCTACCAGATTGTAGGAATACAGCATTAACATTACAACAGAGAAATATTTGATTTTTCCAACAAGTCATATAAATTAAAGGACAAAATAAGTTGTTTGTCCACGCCCTCTAGAGCGACACATAGAAGCATTTTCTGATCTGACGCCTCTATCCGCAGGATGACATAATTGGTCTATGCCTTCCATAACCATTACAAATCAGTGTTTTATGACGTGACAATGCTATGGTTGTACAGGTCTGTACAATATCTGATTCGTCCATGGTACTAAAAACTGAAGTCAAACAGTGATGGTCTCATTTTATACTGCTATGATACGTATACCAGGCATGAGAGTAATCATTGTATAATCTTTATATACTTTTAATTGTGTCCTTCAGAACTAGCCATTCAGAAGCATCAAATAACAAAATGTTACATTTCAAATAGTAATCACTTTAAAATGGTTGAATGATTTGTAAAACTTTACTGTGGAACTAAGAAACTTTTAGGGCTCTACACCAATTTACCAAACCATACAGTGTGCAATATGTGACAAGTAGCTAACAGGTCACTCTCATTCTAGGCTACCTAGATAATATAACCCTGACATGCTTCCCAGGTTTAAAATATCACAGGGCTAAGTCTCAGACGACACACTTCCTCATTTAGTGCTCCAATTTCTTCTTCTTGGCAATGTATGTGAGTGCGTGTGTGTGTGTGTGTGTGTGTGGTGGTAATAGGTGTGTGTGTGTGTGTGTGTGGTGGTAATAGGTGTGTGTGTGTGTGTGTGTGTGTGTGTGAGCATCTTAATTGAGACCCCGCATACACATCCACACAAATTGTGGCCCAGTAATAACTTCCCGTAACTATTCTAAAAATACTGTATATCCAAACTTTTCAGTGGCACATTTGAGGAGAAGGCTGCAGCAGAGAGTGACACGAAAAACAGCACTGAGCAAAAGGTTGGATGAAAGGCAGCATCGCTTGGGAGCTGAACTCAAAATCATTAAGTGGCACCTCAGCTCACTTCTTCATAGAGCTCACCACGTTCCTGTCAGCATCTGTGAGCCTGGTATGTGTGCACTGAGCTGCGCTGTTTACTGAGCACATCAGCACAGCCTGCTTACAGTACAGTCCCGTGTTTCATAAAGTCATTTAATGTATAGATTTAACTGATCAAAACAGAATCAAAACAAAATACAGTATATCTGACAGTGAAGTCTGACTCACTGCCACTCATGTAATAAACCGGGTAGAAAAACTCTGCAGAACTGTGAGTCTATACAAGCAGTGGTTTCTGTTCAAACATAAACAAACTGCACCAAATTGTTGCTGTAGCACCACTTCACTGCAGAATCACACGCATACACAGAGATGAAAAGGTTTGAACACAGACAAAGGAGATTTGCGTGATAGGACATGATAATCTTAACTGTAATAAAGAGAGAGATTGAAAAGTGAGTTAACAATTGTATCCAACATGCCAGTCCCAAAGTGAAAGAAGTGTCAAATGACTGTAATTAGTTAAGAGCGTGAGGAAGAACCTCCATCAACGCTTAAATTAATTTAAAGATGCCATCAAATGAAATGTATGCACATTCTATTTAAACTTGCCATATAAAACAGGTGGATTCCCTCACAGTTATCCGTGTTGGACCTCTCTCTAAACTGCCTTTTTATTACAGTAATGTAGACTAAAAGTAGCCTCAGTTGATAACTTTTTAATACCCACACCTTTAATTAATTTCAGTCAGGTTTCACATCACTCCACAGGGCAGGTAAAGGACTGTTTAAAGTGTCCTCATTCTTGCTGATGCTGTTGATGCTCTCTCCTACGGTGGCCCAGAGAACTCTTCTTCTTCTAGTTTTAGGGCGGTTGGCATCCAGGTGCATTACCGCCACCAACACCACTTAATATCTACATCCCTGCTCTCTTCAAACCCCTCCCACCGCCCTGAGAATGCAACGCACATGCAAGTAGGCAAAGCACAATAAAATTAAGAAAACATCTTCATCAGTTTCACAACAAATGCGCAGTATTTAAAAAAACGTCAAAGGACGTGTACACAGAGGACACTAAAAAGAGATGAACACGGCTTGGACACACTTGCTGGTGCCGCAGAATCTCATGAAGTCAAGTCCCTCTATCATCAATTCATTCAGTTATTTTTTTCAATCCAGAAAACAGTAAAACAGGTTTTTGTAGGCTTCTAACAAGGAAAATTCTCTTTTCGCCTTGAAACCAAAAAGTATTATTTTTGTTTTTCTGTAATTTGCTCTTGCACTGTTTCTTCACTTCAACACATCACATTCCTTTATTAGAAGACAGAAATTCTAGACTACAGGAGGCAGAAGAACAAAATAATTTACATATTCCTCACAGTTTCTCCATGCTAAACTGCAGCTAATTAGGAGTTTTGTGTGAATGACACCTGAGTTTACTGACTTTCTTTATGATTCTTCATCCTGTACAGATGCTGGTTGTGACTGTCATGATGCCCAAGTGGAAACCTCATTGTAACAGAAGAAGCTTTTTGATCTCTTTAGTAGATTTAACGGTCATGGACTGTGATGCTGATCTGAACAGTCCTGCAACTTGTATGTCTAAATCATGCTATGCAGGCTGTCCACATTCTGTGTGAAAGAGGCCTTAGAGTGCACATGCCCCACCTTCCTCCTCCTTTTTCTGAGAATAGTGAACATTACAGATAACATGCACCTACAAATGTCATAGCACTCATAAAAAATGCATGGTAGATACACAGTAAAACACACAAACACACACACATGAGCTATTCCATGCTGCAAGAAGTATCTGCCCATGAAACAAACGCTCTCAAAGAAAACCCCAAGCTGGGTGTGGATCACTATGGGAGGATTGTCTGAGTGATTCTTTATTCTTTCTTTGATCATATTTCTCTTTCTTCCTCTGACTGTCAGTCATTATTTCTTTTTAGCTGAACTCCTGTTGTTTAGCAGTTGCTTCGGGATTGGGTTTTTGCAAGCATACTGATCTGATTACAGCACTAGATAGGTCAGCTTATGCAACATGTATGGCTCGCCACATATGGGGGATGTCTCTTTCTCTCTCCTGCTGTGTCTTCGTCTCCTGTGTTCTCCCACTCTCCTAGTTAGCTTGCAATTCCCATGGTGAATTATATGACCAAAACTGTATTTAGCCACTTTAAAAGGTCCCGAGCAATGAGAACCACATTTTTGAATATGTCATTTTGAAGATATCTAGATATCATAGATAAATGACCCGATTGGTTGTGCCTGCTGTAGTCTGTCAAGTAGTAAATGGGTGCTTAAAATGCACTGACGTTTCACCCAGGTTAAGACAAATACTGAATGTGTCAGCATGCATCAAAATCAGGCATCAAAAAAGAGCTTTAAATAAGATTACAAATGAATACACAACCAAAACCAACCAAGCAGCTATCTTTCTATTAATTATTTTAACAGTAGATTTTTAAGGAATGAGCCTCCTTGTTTTTCTTTCCCTTTTTGCCTTTACGCTAGAATATTTTCTGTTTTCGTCTGGTGGAGAGCAGGGCTGTAATGTGAATACAAGCGTAGATTAGCATGGATAAAATGAGGCTCATGCAACCACCTACTCTTCTCTCAGACAAAAACACATTGCTCTTTCTTTCTCAAACTTCAACATTCTCCATTTGTGCGTCATGTACAAGGTCCATGCTCTCAAAGCAATGATGTCTCTTCACGTCTTGCCTTCATGCCCTGTTCTGTTTTTCTCCTCTCAGATCGTCCCCATCTCCCCTTCTCCACACTCCCATTCTGTCATTTTTCTTGTCAGCTCCAGTTGAGGGTAGTCTACAGGCTATATGTGTATGTGTGAGAAAGTATGAAAGTTGGCGTCCACTACAGCACAGAGTTAAGCTCAATAAATACGTTGTCAGTGTACTGAGGATATACGAAACCTTGAGAACCATATTGGACCGTCTCTCTCTCTCTCTCTCTCTCTCTCTCTCCTGCACTTACAGTTATAATTGCAGTTTCTCTTTTGTTCTTTTTCTGTCACTGACACTCTTACACACAAAAGGCACTGATAATTACTTCAAGGTTGCAGCTTCATTAGCCAAAAGACCTGGCAAGCGGATTAACACTTAAAAGAGTGGTTAAGAAAAAATGAGGCAGGATGTTGGGAGCCAGAATAATGTGAGATAAAAAGTTGAGTTTAAGCAGGAGAAAGAGTAACATAAAATGTATATTTAAAATGTATCACAGTCTCACTTTCCTCTTATTGTTCTTCACTGTAACATTTTCAGTGTGTGTGTGTGTGTGTGTGTGTGTGTGTGTGTGTGTGTGTGTGTGTGTGTATATGCGTGTAAGGTTTGTTCAGTGTTTCTGAATGCACCCATGCAAGTAAAGCACATCGCAGGAGGGGATGAAATAACACAGAAACATCTACGAATACAGAGACAGAGCAACAGATGAATTGGGCAGAACTGAGCACGAGACAAGAGACAAACAACATACAAACAGATTTTTTACCTTCTCTCTGTGTGGTGGCTAGACTCAAAGCATAAGCTCAGTAATGGTGCAAATACTGTATCAAAAATGGAAAGGGCCAGTGATGTAACCTAATGTGAGCAGGATTAGTAAATGCTAGACACAGCAGACTGGCACACTGACGGCCACAGTAACACCACGAAAAGGAGTAGGAGAGGCAAGAAGCCAGCAAGAGATGGAGGGAGTAAGTGAGAGATAGAGACGAGGAGGAATAGAAAGATCCAGAGAAGAATTTTATTTAGTTTATTTATGTACAAAATAGAAGACCAGCCTCTACAAACAGATGTAGGGAAGTGAAACTATATGCAGCCTAATAGAAAGAAAGCAGAGGACAGATGTCTGAGTACAGATACAGTTGATATATTTGTCTACGTGTATATTAACAGTGTCTTCCCTTCCTGCTCTTTATCTTGTTCTCCTCCGTCACTGTTGAATTTTAATCAAAGCTAAGACCTGCATGCGCAAGCTGAATGATGGTGAATGAAAGAGGAGACGGGAGAAGAGGACATTGGATAGGAAAGTATGTTTCACCTTGCATGCATCATTGCAATAAACACATTTTTAACACACAAGCAAAGTCGTGATTTAAGTGCAGACCTCCACTGATGCCTCATAATATCACCAGGTTGCTGCTATTTTTGCTTTTTCTTTATACTGGCCATGACGATGTAGTTATACAAGGGTAGCCAACGCATGAGTGTGCACAGCAAATATTGGGTGCCGACAACTAATGAGTCAGTGATTTAAAAGCTGTCAGTTTGGACTTATAGTGGCACTAGAGACAACATCATCCAGTTCATCATAATTTGTAATATCTTTTCGCCTGGGAGAACAAATGTGCACACCAATGCACATGCTTGCTGATGTATTGAGACTGACTGATAAAAACACAGATGGAGCACGTAACCTCCTAGGTAAGTATGGGTCATTGTAGCACATTAAGCTGGATTCATACTTTTTTTTTTTAATCACGAAAGTCAATGCAGCTCCGTTACATACAAAGAGATAACGGATATCAACAGTATATTTGGTAATTATAGTTGTGGGGTAAAAATGAGAAACCGTCTTACCCACAGGAGGAAGGCGGAAATAGAATCATATAAATAAAATCGTATCACATTTAGTGTTTTAACATGTTGATGATAAGACAAGATCACTGCACACTTGTTGCACTCACACACTTATTTTTGCAATCAGATTTCAGTGTAAATTGTAGTGCCAGTGACTGATGGACTGGCAGCTCACACAATAATAAGGTGACAAATGCAAGAAAGCAGATTTAAGTACAGCTCTTACACCTCCAAGATCTCTCAGACATGCGCAACTTTGAGCAACGTCTACTGTATCTATGCCATATGCCTGTCACTAGTATATTTATTGCGCTCTCTCTCTTGCTCATCTTCTCTCAATTTGGAGGCCGAGTATGGTCTCACTATGGTGTGATGGAGACACATACAAGTGAATAGTTTTGAGATTTTTCAAAATAGGCCTGTGCTGAAGCTTGGTATGGCAACCAAACTTAAAAAAATATAAATCTGCATATGCAAATGATAGGGTCAGCAAAGAACTGGAGAAATAGGAATCACCACTGAGGCAAAATAGTATCAAAAAGGTAATTTGCAGGTGCATATTTACTGGTGGCAATCGAATAGCTGCAGTAACCCTTACCCATCTGCTTTTGCAAGTCGACAAGTACCCACAAAGGACAATTTACAGCCACTCTGAGACATCTGGGATAATGTCAAAAGCAAAGTAATGAAAAGTCTTGGTGGTTATTAGTCAAAATAAGCTTGGAACTCATCAGTAAAACATGACACACCCTTGATGAAACGCAAACTGTGAGGTAATTTAATGCTTCATTCCTTCTGGCAGCGGCCGCATGCACAGACTCCAGACAATGCTGGCACACACACACACACACACACTGATTCTCTCTCTCTCTCACACACACACACACACAAGTGCTTTTATTTCCATTTCTCATGTCCGGACTGCTCTACACTCACACACACAATAATACAAGCTTAGTTGTCACATACACACATACACAGGTACAAACATAGACAAAGTCTCAGTTCTAGGCTGCCACCCAATCGATAATCCCATTATAGCTGAAAAGGCTCTTTTATTTGTTCTGATTGACTTTGTGGGGAGGAGGAGTCATGGCTCATAATTAAAGCAGGATTTGCTAGATTGATTGTTAAATGGGATGGATCGGAATTTCAGCAGGCACTTGGGCTGTGGCACAACATCACGATAAAGTATCCATCCCACAAATTCACAGGCTTAAATTTAGCCTCTCTTCTCTCTTCCTCTGTACCCATCCCTCAGTCCATCCCTCTTCTCATCAAGAGTATGTCACCCCCTCTGAATGCAGTGAAGATGTGTGTGCACTATTGTGTCAGTATGAGTGAATACAGGGTCAGTTTCAATGAAAATGAGTGCTTGAACAGGAGTCACAACCTTGGCGTACACTGAAATGTACTATATCTGGGCTTTTGGGTGCTGTAACAGAAAACAGAAGAGGCCACTAACACCACATATTTCAAATTTGCTCAAACAGCGTGAACGGCTCTGCAGCATTCCAGGTTCGGGATTAACCTTTCAGAATGCTACACCACGTTATGTGCCCGAGATGTAGATAACCTACTCTATCAGTAGGTGGATTTCAAGCTGGACTTATTATTCATGGCTAAAGCTGTAAAGCACCATCACCTGACATTTTAATACAGAATTATTTTAATTTGGATTTCAGTATGTCCTCACCATGTCCTTTCCATCTGTATAAACAATTCAACAATTGAAAAACCTGCAGCATTCAAAACTCCTTTCCTGCCTTGTTTGTAAAAAATATCTCCAAGAAACCATAGTGCATAATTATCTGACAAATGAAAGGCTGCAATATTCCAGGAGCACAGCCAACATGTGACTGGAGGGAGTCGTATGCAAACACCTGAAGTGTTAACAGAATTTTAACAACGTTGGTAATAACTTTTTGATCGGAGAGTGGCAGGCCTAATGTATTCCTGAATCTCATCAAGTAAGTCAATAATTGTCTCCCTTAACAGCCTATAATGGTTAATAGTTTCTCTGTTGGTTAACTGAAGTAATGTTAATGTCTAAATATCCTCTCCTTAGCACGCCTGGAATGATGCCAGTGCCTTTGGCTCACTGCAATCATTACTACAATTGTAGTTTTACACTACATGCATCATGACTCTTTAATGCCCCCTGTATCACCTAAGGTCAGACTTTATGTAATTGCATTGAGAATTTAGCCCTGATTTTTGCAAATAGCACTCTCCCTGTTCAAATGTTGTTTGCATTCACAAGAGATTGATTTTGTTTTGAAATGCAAAATAATTAGTTCATTAAATATAGAGTACAAGAAAGACAATGATGCACTCACTATGTCCTGGGCAGCGCTATCAAGTGCTTATCCTCCCACTGTTGTTGGTTTGTGAATCAGAAGTTATTTTATGTTTTGTGATACTGGTAAGTCCACAAAGGCATTAGAATGTTGTGTTAGTGCTCCTGTTTGAGTCAAAAAGCCCTATAAAGGGCCCCTAGAGGCCATTCTGCTTCCATACCTGACTGGACAAAAGTGATTTGAAATGACTGACTAACTGACATTGCCTTCCTCAGCGCTCACTGAGAGTTTCAAAGGTGGATGTGATGCCTTCAAATATAAAAGGAAAGGGGATTTACTCATGTATGTGATTATATCACTGTCAGATATACTGTAACTCAACTGTACAAATGTCCACAGGGTTACAGTTACTGATGAAGCAGGTCACAGCTGATTATATAATAAATCACACATGAAGTATCATATTTACTCAGAGACTAACATCTGATGCCTTACAGCTTACAGCCAGACATACTACACGCTGTAACCAAAGTGACACACTAAATAAGGATACTAAAATTGGAGTATTAGCACTTCAAATTTAAATGTTTGTTTTATTTCTGTCTTCTTGGGTGTGCCTTTCACGAGTCACAGCCCTGTTACTGTAATCTTTTAAATTAAATGACTGGGGTGGTTTTGTTATACTAGAGCACAGCCCTTTAGCTAGTGAATTCTGCTCACTTCCAAAAGCTGAGGTCATGAATGGGACTGTCAATATATTACACATAATGAACAACAACTTCAGCCTTATTTGATTGATGTCCACTTTTGAGCCATTCCACAGAGAGGCTCAAGCTCATTGGTGATGCATGAAAGGACACTGTGGTCATGCCCACAGAGACTAATGGTACTCCTCATACTCATACATGTGTATACATTTTTTCATTTATTTCTTTATTGGAAAAATCAATTCCATTTAACAATGATTAAATGTGTAACCTTCCTTTTTTGGGATGCTGAAACTTAATTTCATGAATATGAAGGTGGATAAATTGAGTTTTCTCTGCATTACATTCTTCTTAGAGTAGCGAGTTTTTCCTCAACACTAGCACAGTGGGCGGGAAAGAGAACAGAGATGAAATAATTACAACAATTACTTCTTTTACTTTATCCCTCCCTGACACACACAGCACACACACATATATACACACAGACAGAATATAATAGCTGTGGTAAGTGAAGTACTGTCAGCACTAATAACGGTGTTGCCAGTAAAATAAGTGCAATAAAAGCAAGGAAGATGGCATAATATATGCCTGTGAAGACACTAAATAATGCTTTCGCCCGTGCTAAAATATATGCCAAAAGCCTCACACACTCTCACGCACTATACGTACACTTGTGTAAAGTAATGTTCATGACGCACATATGCAAATATACACATGGGCATGAAGATTTAGGCTACTGTAAAGCAGAGCATGTGTGTCTAACAGTGAGGTGGGGTCAGTTTGTGTTGTTGCATACACATATGTGCTTTGTATGTGTGACACTACAGGTAGATAAATGTCAGACATGCTAGGCATATCCTTGGGGAAACACACAACGTTGAATGACTTACAGAAATATAGGTTTGAACCTATCAGTCATACAAATCAGTTCATTTCCAAAAAAGGACAAACCCTGACAAACTCATCTCAGCTCAATACACAATGGGAAATAAATGAATCTCCTACCTGTTTCCTCTCTTCTCTCACTCTTCCGCTATCTTTCTCGAGACACAAAAGTAGCTACTTTTTCTCGTCTGCTGTGTATCCTTTATGAAACGTTTCTGGTGAGGGACAGTGGTCCCAAGGTTGGCAGGTGGAAGGTTGAGGCTGCACACCAAAATTAGTTGGCTCTTTTGGTCTTCTTAGACTCAAAACAGGTCCTCAGTGGTTCTGCCAGGGTTACAAAACTGGGCAAGGAGCTGAAATAGAGAATAAAGAGGGTCTGAAGTGAAGAAAACCTAGAAGAATTTAACATCACTGGGTATTTTGCAATCAAAAGTAAAGACTACTCATGTAAAAAAAAAAAGCTTGATTGTTTAATTTTTATTTCTAATTTCATGTACAGTAACAAGCTAATTTAAATTATTATTTTCAGCCATTGTATTAATTGACAAGCAATTTGTTATGCATTATGCCCATTTATGTAACAAATCAATAAATCTGAATGTTAGCAAAATGGTATTTAAGTTTGATATAAATGGCAATTGTGCAAATAACATTCATTATGTCACTTACAAGCACAGAAAAAAAAAAGAAACACCTTCTGGTAAATATATATATATCTACCTTCAATAGAGCCAAACAGAAAATAACAATAAATTATGCATCACTCAGCACTAAAGGATTTCAAAAGAAAATGGAATGGCAGGGGAGTGGCAACATGGATGAATAGACTACAGTCAGAGCGAAAAAGGTGAGAAAGAGCGAAGACAGATGGAGAGAGGTTTTTTAGAGGCATACTGATTTTTCTCTGCATCAAGACCGTGAACAAATGCGCAATGAACCCATGAAGTATAAGAAAAACTGCTGAGAGCATGGGAAAGGAATGAAGCATCAGAGGAAGAATCTATCTATCTATCTATCTATCTATCTATCTATCTATCTACCTACCTACTGTATCTATGCCATATGCCTGTCACTAATATATTTATTGCTCTCTCTCTCTCGCTCATCTTCTCTCACTTAATTTCTGCTGCTGTGGTTCTCTTAAATTTACATTACCAGGGCAGACAAGCAGGGGGACAATAATGGCTGATGATGCATCAGAAGGGTACAAGGTGACAGATGGCTCAGTCTGTAAGTGGTACTATATATAATGAGATGCTACCTATCTTCCTGTTTCAGTCACAGAGCAGGACACCTGTCACAACCCACCTCAAGCCGCCCGTACACAACACACTGCCTATCTATGAATAATGTGTGCAAATAACTGTCAGAGAAACTGACATACACAGCTCCCTTCTCTCTCTCTCTCTCTGTTGGTCTCTCCCTTTCCTCTCTGCCTTTCGTTATCGGTCTCGTTCTCTCTCCCTCGCTATCTCCTTCTCCCTCCAGTGCTTTCACCCTCACCCTGACACACAAGCACAGACATACCCACGCAGACAATGTGAATCAGTTAGGGAGAGCCTGGGCCAGCTGCCCCAAAGTGAGCTGAGCGTGACATCTCAGTTTTGGCAGTAATACCAGGCTGATCCTGCTCCTCCCATACAAGTTAAATGGAGAAAGAGCACTGCATTACACTTGATCATGTCTAGGCACAGTAAGTAGGCATATGCATGTGAGAAGACAAGAGCACTCGCCTTATGAAAACACGTGCACACTGAGCAAAACACACATCCTATGAGCTCTCACTCACAAAATATACAAATAGATGAGTGCACACAGAGCGCAGCATGCACCCTGCTGACACTAAAGCAAACACATATGCTTACATTGTAGAAACACAAACAGACAGGGTTTCAAGCTGACTACTGAAACAGATTAGAAGCGTCTCCCCAGTGCACTCTTACGACAAAAAATGTTGAAACTACAGAAATTCAAGAATTAAATAAAGCACACAGAAGCAAACCTCATGAAGACGAGCATGTTCCAGTGTTGTTCTTTGCTCAATAAAGTAAACTACACAAGAATCAAAGAACTGATTAAAAAAAAATTGGCGCACACTTGGAGGCCTGCTTGTTTGCGATGTTTATTATTTGTTCATTCCTAGACTACATAATATGAATATAAAAGTACTATAAAATAAAAACAATTTAATCTCATCACGTTCCTTAAAAATCCTGTATAATCCTCATAAATGTTGATTTTATCTTATTTTACAAAGATATGTTTTTGTACTGGTAGGCGTAACCTGTGTTTCGATAGCAGGGGACAGAATAGATTTCCTCCGGAAAGGTCATCTTAAAAGAACTGTACTGGGGCTGTAAGTTGAAGAAACATTGCCCAAACTGTACATTCACGCTTGAAGCATTTCCATTTTAGAAACTCAAGAGTTTTCCTCTGGGGATACCCTCGGGTCAAATTGTCAACTTTCTTCCCAGGATGTCAAAAACTAATGGCCTGATTTCCATTAAATTTGTCGGGGGTATTTAGGGCCCCTGGAGGATGAATTCTAATATTTTGGGTAGGCTGACCTCAACAGTTTCCACCTGTGCACAAGAACTCAGTTTTGAATCTCATGCCCACAAAGGGTAGAACCCCTTTGTGTTAATGACCACATGGCCAGGTCTGACACTTTTAAGTTTTTAATCCTACTGATACAGTTCTAAGAACAGCACATACAGTATATTGTTACGTTGATCATTCTGTTCAGCAGTCACACTGGTGACTGTGGTTGGGTCTTTTTTCTCACAGTTATTTATTTGGTGGCCCTAGACTAAAACAGCTACTATATTTCATTTTAAAAGACTAGATAATGGCTTGCTAAAGTCACATCAAACAACTATAGTGTATGGGTTAGAGTTGAGACAAGAGCTACATACTAAGAGCACAAACTAATCCAGCATGAACCTGTATTTCATCATTCCAGGAAACACAAAGAAAGGATATCATGTGTTGCTCCCTCACCCGGTAAGGAAGTACTGTGTTTTTTTCAATGGCATTCTCAATTATGGATGGACACCATGTCTGACTACTGCCTCGACTTCCAGTGTGTATTTATAACAGTGAAATGCTGAATGCTGTAGAAAAAATGCATCAGTATTGAAACTAGCTCAAACACATTACCATCACTTGTACAGCTCGAGTCAGATGCAGGCTTGAGAAACATGGCCTTGGACAAGGGGCTATTATTGCATAAATTTCCAGAGGCGACACCTGTCCACATTCAGGGGTGTAATATTAACATTATTTCTTGTTTTTTGTTTCTCTCTTACAGATGTCCACTTGCTCTCGCTCTCTCTCTCAATCTTTCACTGCCTCCCCCACTCATAAGCACATCAAAGGGAAGCAGCTGCTGATACAATGAGAGGGTTTGGAAGTGAACCAGTCATTTTTCCTCTGTTCAGCTCTACACACAACAATACACACATATACAAAGAGAAGCCTTACTCATAGCTAGTTGCAGTCAGCATGTATATAGCCTCCACACCCTCTCCTGGGTCCCTGGGTGGGTTACACAAATGAGTTACAAAATCTCATGGTTGTGGGTGGCTGTGTCTCTGTTTGCATGTTTCTTTTTTTACTTTGTATTTACAGCATATCATAAAAAATGAACAGTGAAAACTAACCTTAAGGAAAGGAAAGGAAAAGGGCGAAGTATCAAGACGCAAGTAAATGGGAGGAGAACATGAAAGCAAAGGGATGGGGAGGACAGGTAGATCAAAAGTGATAAGAACGATTAGAGGGAAGGTGTGATTGCTAGATGGCGTTTTTGTACAATGTACAGTGGAATAGAGTCCATGGGCATATACATTTACACCTCATTAGTCAGACAGCCTGTTGTGTCAAAACCAACTGAAAGGAAGCACTTTCTGTGAGTGTGTGTCCATCTGTCAAAGCAGGGTAGACTTGTAGAGTTTCCAAAGTGACAGTACTCTGAACTCCATCCCTAACTGCAGCTCAGAGCAGCTCTTAGAAGTGTCAGAGCCAACCAATCAAAGCACCATTTATAGTAAAGTGATCTTTTAAATATTAAGTCCATGAATTGCATGACTGTCACAACTACTGTATTAAATGGCCCTTAGAGTGATTGGCTGAGTATTCAGCTTGTCAAAGCCAAAAAATGTGAAATATTTTCGCAGTTGCTTGTCTACATGTCCAATGTTTTAATGGACCATCAATGTCAAGGGTGTGAGTTGGAGTAATAATATTAATTCTAAAAACAAAGAGCTCTGCCCAGTGTTCAACTGGAGTTCAACTAATGCGTAAAACATTCACTCACCTCAAACTCACTCTGCAGAGTTTAGAGTTCATATTACAAAAGTGTCTCCATCCACAATTTCAATTTAAATGTGGCCTTTTTGTTTGATATATATATATATAATTTTTTTTTATTCTCTAATGGCTCTGTGCCACCGACATCTTTTTCTTTAAACCCCACATACTGCTCACTTCGGCAGTCTCACACAGAGCAACACAAAGAAGAATTCTTCATACACATGCTTCTACGTCACATGGAATAGAATGAGGGTCAAAAGAAGAAAGCAATTAGAGGGAAGGAAACAGCATCATGTCTAAATCTAAAATGGACACCAGTGTGCTCCAGGCTCTGCTATTAGCCTCTATAACCAGCTGGCTAACTAACAATGCCAGGATGATTCCCTGTAGACAGTGCACAGTGGTCATTGCTCTTAATTCTTTTATGCATTACTTGTGTCAGGTGTATTAATAAAATGTTTAGCAGTTGCTCATAAAATTCACATGCATTTAAAATTTCCCCCATGAAATGCATTCAATTTTTCTTTGCATTGGTGTATTTAAAATAATCTTATGAGTCTGTATATTTAGTTCGTATGTTTGTCATGCTGTCTTGCTGCACTTCAGTTTCTAATTTCAGAACACAAACTATTACTTGAGCATGAGAAAGTCGTGACCTCTCCATCTGTATCTTAGAACTGAAACATCTCTTAATTAGCTTGATACAATGCCTACATGATGGGAGATATGCAAGCTTGTGATCTGACTATATGTTACGTAATTATGCTTGGAATGCTTCCTAGCACGTTGCTGCATACACATTTATAATATCATCCACTCTCAACTGGCAAATAATGCAGGAGGAAATCTCCTTTACACATGAATAAATAACAAAATCAGTCAGTTGAGTAGTGGACAATTCCCATTTGTAATTTGATTATGCAAACATCCAATTATAATGCCTCATGTTGCATGATCCCTGTGAGATCATCAGGACAAGACACCAATTCAGAATTAATCATATATTTGAAACAATTTGTATGCTATGAAGCTGTCTGTTTCCTGTGTGCTCTGTTCATAATAACAGTCACATTTAATGAGGCTTTAACCACATTTATGATATTAAATGTAGGTCTTCTCTTCTTAGAATTAAAGTTATTCTCAAAAATGAAGAAAAGGAGCTGATGTGTAACAAGTGACAGAAAATCTGCCGTTGGCTCAACATGCCAGAAGTGCAGTCCATCCACTCAACACATCTTATAAAATGTCAGTCCTTTATGTGTGTGCAGCCATGCTCATAACAAGGCCCTGTGAAGTAAAACCACCAAACACTCCTTAAACGTTTTAACAAACACCCTGAAAGGCAAGAAAGTGAGACTGCCAACAAAGCCAAAGCTTTTAACCATCTGAGGAGAGCAGGTGTGCGAGTCAAGAACCAAGGTGATGTCACAAAGTCGGAGGAGGCAGGTGGTCCAACTGAATGGTGGAGGAGGGGCCCGCATCTGGTAAATGTGTCACTGTTGGTGAAATAACGATGCCAAAGGCTCCCTCGAGCACGAAGCAGACATTTTGGAGAAATCTCTGCCTAGTTCCTGCACGTTTAACACACTAACAGACTTCAGGCCAATTAAAATTGAATTGAGACCAGTTTCTTCAAAGAAAGCATGAAAGACCTGTCTGCATGACTGTAAATTGTCACCAGAGGATCAGTGTAGCAAGAAACATCAACATTACTGTAAGTAACCAGCAACACCGCTAAATGAGCTAAGTTTCTCCATTTCATTACAATTTGGAAGCAGGGGGCTGATAAATTGAAAGGTAGCCCATCACGTCCTACTTCACTACACCACTGACAGAGTGGAAGGACTGGAAAGGAGGGAAGGCTGAAACTGAGCAGCCAACAAATAACATCTATCCCGATTGCCCACCCATCTGTCTTTCTGTCTCCGTCTCTTTCCTTCAAGGCGCATGTGTCCTTAGTACTGCCAGGCAAAATCTGCCACTGAAGCTCCTATCTGTACAGCTTCAGGCGGGTGAGACAGAGAGAGAGAGCGAGAGAATGAGAATAGGAAGACAAGGAGAGCACTGGTGATAAAAATAAAGTGACGAAAGATAAAAGAACTTCTATCATAAAATGCTATAAACCTCATTTGTTTGAATGCTCGTCACAGACACCCTGGCTTTGTGCATGCGTGTGTGTTTGTCTGTGTGTGTACTGTATGTGTGGTTTTTTCGTGAACCTGTCCTTCCTCAATGATTCGTGACACTCACTTAAATGGCTGTGTAGGATTACCAGTTGTTGAACAACATGTAATCAACACACAGCATATTACTCAAGGAAAAGGTAATTACATTACTTTTCAAATTCCTCAAAAGCAATTAGCTACTTGTCGCATTGCTTTCTTTCCTCAGCCCAGAAAATGTGCCTTTAGACAACTGCAAATCCTCCACAGCCACATACAGAATTCTGTATTTAACACATGTATAAATAGAAAACTAAAAATATTGTGGTTTAACAAGCAGCCAGCGTATGGACTGAATGTATTTAATGACCATCAACAGCTAGGTTAATGTTAGCCATGGTGACTGCATGTGGCTCTGTAGAAGTCCCATACTCACACTGAAGCCACTGGGTTCACACGCCCTCAAAGACGATTCCTCAATGGCGGCTATCAGTTGCTAATGGTTAAAATGTAGCAAAGAAGATCACGTAACATGTAAATTAGACAATTATTGAGTTACTAAGAGTCACATTCCTTCTCTTTTGTGCCTCCCTACACCTTCAGCCCCTGCACCAAGCTAACAGGTCCCAGACCAGTCTGTCCACTGAACACAGAGAGAGCAAACTGATCAAACTCGTCAATCCTCCAACAAACTTCCGGCAAGACAGCAAACAAGCAGACCTTTACTGTAATTACTGAATTTCAAACCACAATCCCCCAGTAACTAATGCTAATGCTTTCCTAAGTAATATGCATTCACATCTGGAAACTGAAATGAAAACTTTTTAGAAATGTTGCACATATATCCACCGCTGTATATAAAGTCATGTAGAAAGCATATTGAAATCTCTGTAATAAAATACTGTATGACTGACAATACTTAAGAGTAAGCCTACATTTGTCATGCAGTTAGGGCTTACTGAAATAAATTCAGAAAATACACAATACCATGATAATCTCAACTTCTCTAAATAAGAGGTCAGCGTAGATTGGAGACATAATCTGTGTTTGTCGCAGCTGAATCGGTTACGTAATAAAAGAAGCTGTGGCTCAGTGTAGATTCTTAAAATAACTCTGCCGATCTGACAGAATACGGAAACCTTTCAGGATTGTTTATGAGAACAAAACCAAGAACACTCAGAATTGATAAGAATCTCTTTTGTAGAGGGCGGTGAAATACAAAACAAAACATGTTCATGCTTCAAAACATTGCCTTCCCAACTCTGAGGGTCCCTCAACACATTCACACTTCACTTACTACCCATTATATGTGAGCTGTTTACAAAAATGTACAGTACACTAAGTAAACAAACGCAACCTTTCACTTATAAGTAAAAAGAGTGCACATTTTTGCATATAAACCACAGCACAGAGCAGGGCCACATATACACATTCTCACGCACACTCATCTAAGCTTTTGTCGCCTGGCTGGTGGATTAAATGTGAGCATTTGTGAAATCATTTGAACCCCTAGGGGTAAGCGTGTAGACGATGTGTATGTGCATACATATGTGTGTGTCGCTGTGTGCAATGTGTGCTGTGCATTTGGCTTAGGTTTGTGCACATTTCACAGCCTATGTCTGCTTGTGTTTGGGACACACAGTGTGTCTGTGTGGTTCAGCTCTGCTGTGACTACACACGTCAAACTGCAGTAAAAGAAGTTTTAAAAACAGAACTGGAAAATGAAAAGTACAACAAATGAACTTCCCTTGGCTTGTTTTAACAGATGATGTACAGTAATCAATATTATTATTGACTGAGGGGAGAGGTAGTATTTGTGTGTCTTAACTATTGATTGCTTCAAGCCAACAGCTTATTTCTACATTTTGGCCTCCATGACTCCAGATGCTCAGCCTGAGAAGCTGACTAAGCATCACAGAGCATCTGAAGGAATCTGAACAGGGAAAATGTAAACTTTGAATGAAGGTACACACATACACACTGCTAGGGTTTAGTTCATTTCTATTAAGAGATCAGTGGGCGTACTAAAAGCAGTTTGCAGGTGCAGACGTGTGTCTGCAGGCTGCAGGTTAGCGTGAGAGATGTGTTTATAATCTCTAATATCTCTAATCTCCCTGGAATAAACTAGAATTATTCTGCCCTCCAAACACCTGTCTGTCTATCCAAGTTGTGGAAAGTAACTAACTACATTTACTCAAGTACCGTATGTCATGGGCAAACCCCAAGACTTAAGTCAGATTCAAACAGTTTGGTCATGTTAAAATGTTTGTCACCTGTGGGGCGTGTCTCTTCCTCTGACCAGGACCTGAACTGCCAAACCTGGCTGGAAGGTTCCACTTGTATAAATAGACGGGGTTCCCGGGGGAAGAGACCAAGTGGGAGGGGTATTTTTTCTGTTTGGGTAATTGGCTGTAGAAAAGCAGATAGTTTAAAATAAACTTAAAGGTATTTTTAGGTAATACTATAGTAAATTGGAATGTGTCTATCCTTGTAGGGGTTGGGCAACAGATAATTGATTGTCTCCGGGAGTGGGTGAGTCCACCTTAATATAAGGGAGAAGGCTGGAGCTCCTGGGGGGTCTGTTACCAGGGAAAGGAGGAGAGAGGTCGCAGTGCCTGTTTGGGACCCGTTAGTGACCGAGCTAAAAAGGGCCTGGGTTTTGGTTCCTTATGTCATTCATTTTTGTGTTTTTTTTGTGTTTGTTCTGCCGGGACCTTCCATTATGAACTAAATAAATTCACATTGATGGTTAATCTTCCAGTTGCCTGGCTGATCGGCCAACCTTCACACCGTACCTTACAATTTACAATTTTGAGGTAATTGTACTTTACAGCCATAGTTATTAGCTATTTTGAAGATCGAGACTGATCAGCTTCTAAAATATGATGCTTTAATGGACTGAACAACCCAACAGCATATCAACTAGTTAAAAACTGTTAATGTTGCTTACACAGTGTGGCATTAGCAATAATAGTACAATAATATAATATAATTATAATGCCACCTAATTAATACTTTGATTTTTTACACTTTAAGTACATTTAGCTGCTAATAGTGTTTTTACTCTCCACCGCTCCACCACTAGTCTACCCACCATCCAAGAAACGCGCTGATGTTCGATACTAGTTTTGTTAAGACTGCAAAGCATAGGTAATATAAAAAAAAAAACCAGCAAGTTTTTTGGGCTGAGTTTACTAATAGACTTTACTAATACACTTAACTAATAGAAGTAAACAGCTGACGCAAGCTTTCAGCTGCCTCTCAAACTCGCGAGGTATTAATATTCAAAACTATTATACAGTCTGGCCACAACCCCGTTTGACCTGCGTGTGACGTCATGATAACCATGAAAAGGAAATGCCTAATGCTTTCTTTATCTGGTTACTTATATTAACCAAATGTTGCTCCTTATGGCAGGTTCACGTTGTTATAATCAGGCAAAAGAAAAATGTCACCTGCAGCCATCCGTCATGTAATCACGCAGGCCCACGCTGATCAAATATGAACAGCGTGCAATAGTTTAGCTCATGCTGACTCTCGTGGACTCAGTGGAGACAGAAGGAGTGAAGGAATCTGGAGAAAGGGCAGGCACAGGTGACTTGGAGCAGGTGCGTGATTTTTGAAAACTAATACAATGGAGTAAAATCCTATCCTCACTCTTTCTGGCCAGATGAATAGACGACGAGTTGCTGACAATGTCATATTTGAATTTTGTTTCAAAATGCTTTAAAATGGTCAGTTTAGCTGTTCAGTTTCTGTCAAAAAGGTGATTAAAGCCGTGGTGTAAATCCCAGCTCTCCCTATCTCTCTTCTGTTTCCTCTCAGTTTATTAGTTTTAGGTGATATATGTGACCTGCGAGCAACACAAACTCATATCACATTTAGAGGACATTCTGAATGGATCAATGACAGATGAGTCTTTGAGATAGAGTAGCTCAGGATTAAAACTTTTAAATACTTTCTATTTTGCTTGTAGTTTATATCTCTCATCCAAACACACGTGTTTTGGCATCACAACCTGGCATCTACAGTGTTCCAAGTTTTAAATATTGATTTGAGAGAATAACAACGCCTGAGTGAAAGGAAATCTGTGAAACCATAACATACGGATTTGCGATAGTACTGTCATATGGTGAGATGACATTTCTAGTGTCACGCACAGCAAATTGAACCCATCCTGTTTAAGTAATAAAAGAGGTTAATGAAATAGGTTTTAGGAAGAATGCAGTCTTTACAATCTGTTGTTAATACAATGCCATAGCAGTTAAGTAATTAATTTCTGTGCAATCAAAACGACACGAACAATGATGCTGGCCTTTCAGACTTTTAAGCTGATAGCAAATAATTACATGTTTAGTGAGTAGGACGGTTCATGAATGTGCAAAAAGAAATTCAAATGAAAAGCACATAAAACACTTTTTATTTGTGCCAAAGAGAGAGACGTGTTCCAGCGTGTAAGACTGGGTGGATAGTCGTGTTATGAATAAACATTGAGGGGTTACCGTTGAGCATCTGCTGAAGTCCAAGTTCAACGTGGCAAAACAGCCACGACTTTGCAACTGACTTTAGATCTGCGTGAAAACACGCAGCCCTCTCATTCATTTGAATGGGCCCCATCTGTTGCCTCACCAGTTGTGAGGCTTCAGCAAAAAATGACAGTCATCCAGGAAAGAAGTTAAGCCTGACTCAAATTTTGCTGCAACAAACTGCAATGCTGTATTTGTACTGCAATCGTCGTGACAAACGATAAAACATTTGCAGTCGTTATGACTTTCAAGAGTTCTTATAGTCTGCCTTATAGCATTATAAACCGCTGTGCAGTGTTTTAGCATCCAAAAAGCCATCAAATTCATGGACCCATTACTCAAACCGGCCCTCCTGGATCGTATTTGTTTTATCATTTTGATTTGGTGTGAATTATTTTGAAAATACAAATGCAAAAGTAAGGTTAGGATGGCGTGGACATTGTGTTATACTATCAAAAAAACCCTCTTTTTTTGCACATACACTGTAAAAAAAATAAATAACACATTTAAAATCAGGCTGATTCTAAGTGCATTTTGCTAGCCAAGGCATTGAGATTATCTGGACCATGGCACAAATTAGAATACAAACAGATGATTCAGTGGAACATAACGCCACATGCTCATCCAACTAAACTGTGCCTAGACGTACAAACACACACACGATACACACACACACACACAAGCGCACACAGAGGGGGACTAGAGATACTGTCTCTCTGTGAAACAAAGCTACAATATTTATACCCAGATCTTGCAGTCTGTGCTAAGAGAGCCAGAGAGACAGAGGGAAAGATGGATAAAGAGAGGGAAAGACAGAGAGATTCAAGAAGAGAGGCAAGCTACAAGTGAGTGAGTGTGTGTGTGTGTGTGTGTGTGTGTGTAAGAGGAAAGGCAGAGTGATAACAATGGAGAGGTAAAGAGTGAGAGAGAGAGAGAGAGCGAGAGAGAGGGGGAGAGAGAGAGATGAGTGTGCAGCACAGATGCCAAATGAATCTAGGCCAGTTCAGAAAAAACCAAAGCATTATTTCAAAATCCACTTTGTACGTGTGTGCAAGTGTGTGTGCGTAATTATATTTTTATTTGTGTGTGTGTGTGTGTGTGTGTGTGTGTGTGTGCGTGCGTGAGTGTGATGATGTGCAGGCAAACATGTAAGCATCCGTCTAATAAACCTATGTGAATGTAACATGCTGAAATTCAAGTAGAAATACCACAACTTTCTTTTTTGCTCAAATTTTGATTTTAATTCATAACCCTTTAACAATTACACTTCCTTCATCACACCTACCCTTCTTCCAGCATGTTCTCTCTCTCTTTCTCACATATCCACATTTTGTTCCTCCATCTAACTCAAACAGTAAAGGATTTTGTGTATGTGAGCATGGGTGTGGGTTAATAGGGGTGGGGGGTTGGCACAAAGTAAAGATGATGGCAGATGGCGTCCTTACTTAACACACATACAGTAAATACACGCACACACACTAAACAGTGACTAAACAGATACACCCTCATACAGACAAAATGTAGTACATGCGTAACATGCATGGCTCATAATGTACACGCATTCACACATGCAGGTTTCAGTAAAAGCTTCCTCAACTCTACTGATCCACCAGTGGGACCGTCCTTAAAACCTCATGTTGTGTGTGCATTTATTTGTAAGTTTTTGTCAAGACCTGTCTTTAAAGATGGTGGATCATGTCATTCATTTTTTTTTTTTATGATTCAATTTAAATTATTGGGGTTACCATTCAATCTTAAATCAAATAAGCTACTGCCATTTTTAACTGATTTTATTTTTGTATGCCCGAAATCTTACCATTCAGCAATATATATCGTACTCATTATCACCTGTAAAATATTTGAATGACTGCAGTTACTTTTAGTTGTTCAGCTAAAAAAGAAACTGCATACTTCCAACTTTGGTCTCTTTAGATGTCAATTTTTTTCAGTCAAACAGTGATTTTGATCAACACTTATTAAACAATTGCCTATTACAGTCTACTGAAAACACGAGTTCTGTATTAGCGCATAGTGTACTGCAGTAAGAGCCTGAAAATAGCCCCTAACAGTAACAGCTGCATATTGTATGAGTCATGTCAAGCTCTTTCTTCCTCTGGAGGTTATTAAATGTAAAATGCATTCAAAAGCTTGGCTTTAGTCAAAATCAGACTAACTGAATGATTTTCTTTCTCTTTTATAGCATCATAGAAGCACTTGACTGCACTATATGATTGCAAATAAGCTTATTTAGAGGAAAAACTAAAACTAGCTAACTAACAACAATCCTTTTTTTGTGAGTTGATCCAGAATTGCAGAGGTTCAGACCCTTGATTCTTACATTTATATATTTTTTTCCATCTGTACTGTTTATATCAGGCTCTGATATACATATACTGGTGAATATTTCCATTTGATGTAATAGGGATGCAATAAGAAAAACATGGCATCATGGGTTTGAATTCATCCAGTATAAGAATCATATAGCATGTTAAAACTGACACAGATATATCCAGTATGTCATTCTGTCAAACAGTGCTCTGGTGCTTTCAACAGTTCAAGACATATTAGGCTATATGTAGCACATGCAGCATGCAGTAATGTAGTAGTGTATGTATGGTATAAAAATGTGTTTGTGCCACTGTGTAGAATAGGGTGTGTATATGTGTGTGTGTGTGTGTGTGTGTGTGTGTGTGTGTGTGTGTGTGTGTGTGTGTGTGTGTGTGTGTGAGTGTGTGTGTGTGTGAGTGTGCGTGTGTGTGTGTATTGTGTGGGTTTGTTTCCTGGGGTTTCAGATATTCACAGATCTCAGGTCAAGGACATCTTCACGCACTGTAGGGAGACGTGGATGTCCATGCACACATCTAAGCAAACACATACTGTACACGCTGCTTCAGTATGTCGCCACAAGAGCGTCAACATCTTCCCTCAAACAGACACGCATCGTACACCACCCCCCTTTTCTGCTCAACAGCTTTTCCCCGTCGAAAACATTTTGTCACTGTCAGGTCACATTGCACCACTTTGTCACTCCAATTATACTCATAAAGCACTGAGTTGTAAATCTATTAGTGTGAGAGAAGGAGTACAATATCATGGGATGACTTGCCTCTACATAAAGACTGCTTGCTGTGGGTTCATTGAACGTTGGTATTTGGCTTCCAGTCATTTCTTAAAGTTGGTTATCAACCCCCATATTTCTTAATGCCTACAGTATTGTCCATGGATCTACATGTGCCTTGAAGGCAATGAAAAACAGTATGCCTTTGAAACCAGCTGATTCAACAGAAATTAATTAACCATAGTTTGTAAAGTTGGATTCAAGCTGAATTGAGGCAGCACATGTTGAGTCTGTGGCACTGTACACTCAACATTGGGCTGAAAACATTGGGTTACACTGCTTTCACCCTTCTCCCTATTTATATTACAGTTAGGTTGAAAGGGATGAGACCGGACCATACCTGCCTACAAGATCACCTACCATTGCAGGGGTTATGGTGGTCTTGGAGAGTTGTGGTTCACTAACTTCTCATTACTCACTCGCTATTCTTTGCCTGTCTTCTCTCGTGTATACTGTAACATTTTTGTGTCCCGTCTTTATCTGTTTCACATTCCCTCCTCATTGCTACTGCCCTTGTTTCTCCTGTTTCCCATCCTCTTGTCTGTCCACACTCTCTGCACTCCGTTCACGTCTCATCCTCCCATGGAATGGAAAACAGCTGTATCAACGCTTTCACGCCTAATACGCCTAGTACAACTAATGAAACTGCATCTGACAAACCTGCTATTCCTGTTTGGTTTTTTTCTGAAACCTCGTCAGGGAATCACTGTCTACTATATCTCCCAGTCTCTTGCTCAAGAGGACCTCCCACAGGTTCCTGGCAGTGAAGGAGTGACGGTTTGTGTGAAACATGACTGTCGTATATTTATTGCACAGAGCACCGCAACAGCTGGTAGGCTAAAAGAGAGCACAGTGTGCTATGGCCAAGAACGTGATGTGGAAGAGTGAGCAAGTGTGAATGTCTTCCAAGGGTTATCCCACTCAGGATCTTTGCATAATACTTCCTGGTGGAAACTGAAATCAATATGGAGGGTGTGGCTGGGAAAGGGAGGCCAGGGGAGGTGGTGATGGTGAGGAGATCTAAAGATCTGAGATTTCTAATTGTGAGCCAGAGAGCTGACAGCCCGTATTCCCTGTAATATACACTTAGGATAAGAAGCATGTGAGCACACAATGTAACACAAGAGCCCTTTTGTTAGTATGCAACATTGTATAGAAGCTGAAATTTTTCTGGTCACAGTATGCGGTTAGTTAAGGGCCCAATTAGAATTTTTACGGCCATAGTAAATTGCATAATATACTATTTGCACAACTAATTAAAGAAGTTGAAAGACTGGCATTTTATTTGTTTATCTCATTATGGTTGAAACTGTGGCCCTATTTTACTGCTGTTGTGTCTCACATTACTGGTGTGAAGAGACCTTTTACAGCAAGAGGGGCATTAATAACTTGCTGTCTAAGTATTAAATTACTTGTCAATCAACCTGTCAACCTGCCATTGTTCTGAATTTCACTTCTGTTTACATTTAAATCACAAATTGTGCCTTTAAGGTTGTATCAGAATGGAGTTGCTAATGGCAACAACTTGTTGATCGTGAGATAGCATGTGCTTTAATGACTTAGTGAGAGAGACAATGAATGACAGAATCGGTCACCACCACCAGCCAACTTAATTAATTAATCAACAATCATCAAACTAACAGAACACAGACTACACATCACTACTGCATGACTATTGAATTTTGCATATGTTTTACCAACTTAAGGTGTGTGCCGTCATACATGACAACTAATGTTTGTAGTTGATTAAATGGCAGCAAAATACAGGGACCCACTCATATACAGCTCTGGGAAAAATTAAGAGACTACTGCAAAATGATCAGTTCTCTGGTTGTACTATTTATAGGTATGTGTTTGAGTAAAATTAACTTTGGAAAGTTTGGAGTGGTCTCTTAATTTTTTCCAGAGCTGTATATAAGTGGGTCCCTGTATTTTGCTGCCATTTAATCAACTACAAACATTATCAACATCTCACCCAACTGATCAGTATGTGGAACTCCATCACTGCATGCAATCCAACACTCTTTTTTTAATCCATCCTAGTTCGAACCGCGATGCCATCTTATTTTAATCATCCATCAGACTAAATAATGCTGTTGATTTAGAGCACGCCAACATACAATGAGAATTCATATTTGTATTATATATCATTTTTTCTTGATATATATATTTTTTAGTAATGTTCCTGTATTTAATTTCCATGTTTTCTTTGCTGTTTCCTGTTATTATGCTGCTCAAGTAATCAAGTCCTTTACTGGCATTGTTGTTATTTTCTCTAATTTTATTCACCAAGTGAACTCCACACTGTCAGTTTGCACGTCTTGGATTTCACACAAGAGAAGAAAGCAGGAAGAAAATTACACCTCAGGTTTCTTCCAGTATAACATCCATCACCTCTTGAGAGCAACCCCAACAGATAGTGCTATGGATTCCCTGAATTATGGCTAACGTAGTTCAATAGTATTCTGATGAACTGAAGATTACACAGCGACAAGGCATTGGGTTTGGTAGGTGGGTGGTTATTATCCAGGTCTCCCAGGCCTGCGTCCCCTACTGATTTCCTCTCCCCTTTTTCCTGGTACACCACAGATCTGTGAATGCAGTTGATTGTAGACTGCTCATCATCCCTCCAAGGGAAAAATCAGGAATCATCAACATCAGGAGGAAATGGATTTAGGGAGATAAGCAGAATGGGAATGAATGCAGAGAGAATGAAGCAATGCGTGGAAACCAAAGGGGCGTAATAAAAGAAGGAAATAATGTGTGGCGTGGTAGCCTGACATGTTTTCCTTATATATTTATCCTTAATTATAGTGAGTTTGGCCAGTGATTGATGGGTCCAGGCTGAGGCATGGATGGTAAAGGCACTAGGGCAGGTTTTCCTTACTGACTGTACTGAGAGCAGATTTACTATAAGGTTTGAAAAAACACAACAAACATACCAGCTTTCTTATTTCTTATTTCTTATTCCTGATTCCTTTATAAATATTCCTGTTGTTATCCTCTAATCACCCTTATCCCATCTTAGAACCACTCCGTCTCCTCAACATGTGGCTCTTACAGCCCGCCGGTGGCTGTTTTTTGCGCTTGGTCAGCACAATGCTCTCTGTCCATGGTGCTGAAGCGCCGCACGCTTCCGTTTCAGGCCCGAACACAGGATGCATCGGTAGACACGTGAGCCTTACCTGTCTACACTCACTGGCGATACGTGATTAAAAATGCTGCTCGCAGGTTCTACGTGTCGTGTGTCGTGCCTGGCAGTCCAACAAGTGTGGGCGAAGGAGCCTGTGTAGTCCGTCGGTCAGCAGTCGGACACTGTTGCTCCTGTCTCTCTCTCTCTCTCTGTCTCTCTCTCTCTCTCTCTCTCTCTCTCTCTCTGTCTCTCTCTCACTCACTGACTCACACTCACGTGCACGCACGAGCACGGGAGAAGTAAAGGCAGCCGACACCGAAGCCCTGGTCGCAGGAGAAGCGCGGCGCCTGTCGTGCGGCGGACCGGCCGACCCTGCTTGGAAAACTGGGCCATTCGCCCTCCGACACACAAGCTACAGCACGCACGAGCACACGCACACACGCACACGCACGGAGAGAGAGAGAGAGACACGCACGCATCGCCAGTTTTATCCCCTGCGTGATTCCTCCCCTCGATACTAAAGCCCTTCTCGCACATCTGTCCATGGCGCGGACTCTGCGTCCCCGCAGAAACTCAGCTTAAATACCAGCCACGGCTTCGCGAGACACTTTAAACCTATGGCCACGGGTTTTAACCATCATTCCTGTTTGGCATTTGACCCCAAACACGCAGAAACGGCGCGTTGTGATACAAAGCAAACAACTGTAGCAAAACGGGGGACATGCAGACTATCGCCCAGCAACGCCGCCTCGCTCCGTGCACGTACATCAGTATTCAGTAGCGCAACTCCGCTCGCAATCGCAGTTGAAGCAAACCCCAAACAGAAAAGAAAACACGGTTCCATGCCCTCGTAAAAACAACCGTATGGGCTTCTGTTGCACAAAGACGACTCAACCCAGCAGAGCGTCGGAGTCTGTGGTGCAGGTGCACGCTCGCATCCGTCGCGTATCATGTATCGAACCAAGGCAACATTAAAAAAAAGAAGAAAGATTTACAAATGAAATTAAGATCCCAAGACAGAAACGTGTGTTTTTGTACAGTACCTTCACTTATTTCCCTTCCAAATGATGCGTCCGTTGGCTGAAGCGAAAACAGAGATTCTGTTGTTCATCCACCGCTAACGTCGCAGGCTCAGCAGCACGGCGGGAGAGGATGACTGAGAGAGAGAGAGAGAGAGAGAGAGAGAGAGAGCGTGGAGGATGCACAGACTTCTGCGTAGAGTAATATAGCTGAACTGCAGTGGGCATCAGCCTCTACATCTGGCTTCTTTCTCAGTGAAGTGAATACCTGCAGATGCACTTTCGTGGCGGCACTTGCCTTCATCAACGACTGTGGTGTTGGAGGAAAATGCCAGTGGTATTGATATAATATTGAATCACTCATTAAGACTGCAACATTTGAATTATCAGTAGGCACACTCAGGCATGGGGGAGTGACACAGACACACATTTATCAAGGAGACGAGGTGGTCAGACTCATATAATCCCATATTCTCTTCGCCATTAAAAGAACGACATTTAACAGACATTTCAGACACAAAGACAGACGAACACTTGAAACCCCAAACAACCTGATTAGCCTGTGTAAATCTTTATTTGTAGTTACAGTAAGAAATTAACAGATGCTGTTGTAAAAAGTGAAGAAGGGTGGGAGGAAGGGGAGTGGGAAGCAGGATTTTATGAATTCATGAATAGCTCAAAACAGCTTGGCATTAAAATGATCAGGGCCTTTTCTTTTGTCAGCTCCCGCCCTACTTTATTTCTCCTCTTTCTACCCTTTTCATTAGCAATATATGCATTCTCCACTTTGTCCACATGCACGTTTGAAGCTTTAAAAAGAGTGAAAGATGGTGTGTTTGAGGTGAATAAATCTGCAGCAGTTTGTGACTCAAGGTGTGGAAAAACAGTGCAAATCCAGAGCTAGGAATGATGATGTTCTGCATGAGTGTGTGTGGGCAGCAGAAAGGTTGATAATTCCCGTTTCACATGAAGGAATATGTTGGAGGTGTGATCATACTCAATTAACACTCTTCCCCTCCTCATTTCTCACTTTTTTTTGTCTCCTTGTCTTTCTCACTCACAAAAGCAAGCGCACACAGACACAAGCAAACGCATGTGTATACTTCAGCTCATTAACTCGCTTGCTCTCCATCTCTGTCTTTTTTTCTCTGTCAGTGGAGGACTATTAGCTGCAGAGACTGATGCGGTACTGAGACTCTCATTAATATTTTCTCATTATCTGTGCCTGTGGTGTTAAGCAATAGTGCAATGGCTTGTCTTGGCACGATGCTTCACAAATCTGTTATCTCTTGCTGTACTGTGATGATATGTAGTCATGGATGATGAGCTAGTTAATGCCTATGCTTCCACACACAGTAGGCAACATTGTATACAATATGCAAAAACACAGCTGTGCCACCATATAAATAATGCATAATGATTTCTTGCATCAAAAGTAATTTCTTACTGCAGAACGCATTGTTATTCCACGTCATTTGGAAGGTACCGATGCAGCCACACTACATGTTCTTCAACATCCACACATAAATTGGAAAGCTCTAATAATCCCGTCTAGATAGCAATCGGTTAATTTTGATCTACTATTTTCCAGACATTGCATTCATTGGCGGAATTCAATGTAGGGGAAGTTAGTAGATTGAAAGAGAAAAACAAGAACAGATGGCAAAAATCATAGCAAGGTAGAGAGAAACGAGCAGGGGATTGCTTCTCACCTTCCATTAGCCCTGGCTAAAAGGTTTTTGCTCCATCTTTACCTTTGCAACATTTGATTCAGCTAATGGCCTCCAGCTAACTGGTTGAGCTTTGTGCAAGAATTAAACTGGGGAAAAACAGAGACTTAGAGAGAAGACTTGGTACAGCAAGAGAAACAGATCAAGAATGTGGACTTTGATTATCAACAGCAAATTTTACTTTGAGATACTTAATACTCAAGTGTTCATGACGGCAAAATGTTTTCCCTGATGGTGGCTCTAGATGAGAGATCAGTTGAAAATTCAGTAGGAATCTATCTGTACCAAACGTCAAAACTCTCTAGGCAGTTTTTGTTGAGATACTCTGTGTTGTTCTGGACACAGGGTTGGCCATTGTCAGGCTCTGTCATTAGTGGGCCAATATGACGGTAAAGAGATGACTCATATTTTCAAAAGCATAATTTTGTCTGGTTAGTGTTGATTGTCTCAAAGATGCTGGCCTGTCTGCTTGCATCCCTCATCCAGACATCTAGCCATAAATAATTATTTCCTAGCGTTGCGCACGTACAACGCCACTTTGATGCATGGGACTATTAACCTGACAGCCAAACAATTAATAGCTATTCTTGTAATCTCGAGTTAGTGCCAGGGACTTTAATTTTGGATCCTTCTTGTGAGGATAACTATTAGTGTGAAGGCGAGCAATATTGTCTTCATGGCACTACTTGAAGTTTCGGGGCTATGACATTGGATGCTCCATTAATGAATCTAATTTCAGATACCTACCCATTCAAGAACCCTTTCTAGCTGGGTGCATTCCGCCCTACATTTTTCTGCTTGATTTAATTTTTCTGCTTTTCCTGGGAAACTGCTTTGGTGCACCTTGTCAATGCCATCTGCTCGTGTGTTTCTTCTTCTTAAAGTCCAGCTGAAATCACATTTAGTCATCCCTTTTTGTAATGAGAAATAATGTCAACATAGTCTTTTTTAAATGTATTGTTAATGGCTTTTCATTATTAAAAGGAAATTAAGGCTGAGCAGACATTTTGACTGTAGAGGGTTTTAACACTAACGCTTCTTCCGTGGCATTGCCTTGATCCATGCAGACTTTCTTCTAGGTGGGTCAAGGTTTACATGACTTTGTTCCACTTTTACCAAACAGTTATCCCCATCTGTATAAGTGCTAAAATCGCTGAACTGCATTTTTTTTAGATGCCAATCACAGGACACTGTTCCTTTTAATTATCTTTAGAATCTGTTTGCCCCAGTCTCATTTTTAAGCATCTTTATCCTTTTTTATTCTTTTGGTTTGGTTAAGACTAAGGACTTGGCAAAATAGAGGAACATGCAGGAACATATAGTGCATCAAATATTGTGAGGCATTGTCTAGTTTGTCTGCCTTTAATATGAGAATCCCAAACACTAAATGTATGTATGTATGTGTGTGTTTTGCCTGTAATTGTCATTGCTCATGCAAATGGCTCATGCACTCACCTACTCTTAATGACACTACTGACTCTCCTGGTCTGTATATAATAGTACATTTTTGTGCTGATGATGTAACTCATTGTGCAAACACGGCATTACATTAGGTTGTGTTCATAGACAATAAAGTTCATTGGGCATATCTTATAAATAGTCTTAGTTGGGTTCCAATGATGCTAATGATAATAGGCATGAAATGATTGCTCTAAAAATTGACTATAAAGACTATAAAGATAAGGTGTAGGAGGCACAGTATACCAGGAAATTCTACCAACTTTACTAATAAATATGGAACGTGATGTTTAACACACTGCCTACTAATTTAGTTACCTGTGTCCGCTTACTTATGTTCCTAGTCTAGTCGATTAAACAGGCTTATTCAGTATCTGTTGCTTAAACATCAGTGAAATAAAACATCAAAACTTGCTCTAGGAAAAGTTTAAAGTTATCACAGCTGCTGTCTCAGTTCTAACCCTGGTCCTGACACCTTTCTGGCATCCATTACTTTTGGCTGATGTCTACATGATGTGACAAACTCAAACGCATGCCCAACATATTCTGTTCAGATTGCAGGATTGTTTACCAGACGAGGTATCTCAGCTGACTGGCCTCACGACTCAGGCGCTGCAAGTGTGTTTCCATGGTAACCAAGTATAGTATTGAGAAGAGGCGCAAAGAGGGAGAGAGGGAGAGACACTGAAGCTAACCCTGAGCACTGTATTCTCTTGTTTTTCACTCTTCTCCCTGTCCATTATTTCTTTCGGAGGCAGCTGTAGCTTGAATATCACCTCAGAGCCACGGTGGCATGATTACCTGAAACATTTGTTTTAGACTTTAAAAATGTGTCGAAATTTGCTCTTATGCAACTCTGTTTTCCATCATTAACATTACTGCCTTTTACAGCTCCAGCGCATCAAACATGTACATATTATTGATTTAGAAAACAAATTGACTGATCCGTAGGTTATTAAAAATGCTTTGACACCAAGTCATAGAAATACAAAACTGAAGACCCCTCTAACGTCTTGTCTTAATGTATAAAATTTAAGCAGTAGAGTCAATTTGCAGAATGTAGAACTAAATGACCTGATATTAGTGCTACTTACTAGAAGTCATGAGACTTCCAGCAGTGAGGGATTAGGTTGTTCACAAGGTGCATCAGAATTCTCTGAAGTTATTTTCCAGGAAGATATTAAAAAGCTTATTTGTATGTTTCTCAGTTGCTGTGCATGCTTGTGACAAACTTTCAGAAAATATATTGAATAGATGCAGTTTTTAAGAGTGTTTGTTGGCTGTGTCACCCGTGGCCTCGTGCCCAGACAGAGTTGAGGGCATCATCACCAGACTCAACTGGGATGCAATCAGCATTCAAGCAGACAGAACACAGAGTTCCAGCTGATCCTTACAGACACTTCGCATCATTAAACAGGAAGTTGAATGCACAAAGTTTTCACATACATGCATGCAAACATGAAATCTCGACACATCCACAAATTATGGAAGAACAGCAGACAACACAGACAAAAGTGCACTGTTTAAATACAGTTCATGATCTCACACACACTGATGTGCAGACACAGTGCCACATACGAAGTTACAAGGTGTTAATTCTGCACAAATAATAAAATGGATTTTGTCAGCATACAATAGCTAAAGCAATATCCAAAGAGTATGATGACAGAAAGTATATCAAAATATGACATTTATTCAATCTTATTGCATCATAGATATGTGTGCATAAAGCAGATGAATAAACTTTTGTTCCTGCACTGGCTAGCTCCTGGGAAGAGGGCTGCTGTGTAAATGGCATACAACTCATTGCAAAAACTGATATTTGCATAAAAGGGGAAGCTAAAGGTGGTGAAATGCAAAACAAACTTCTGTTGCCCTGCTTTAATGTTTATCCTGTGAAGAAGACAACAGAGCAAAGTAAACTTGGACTGCTTAAGCTTGTTCTTGGCAAGAGAAAAATTGATTTAGTGATGCTGTTTAATGTGGAGTTGCTTACATTAATGCCAATGAAAAAAATAATAGCCACTATGTCAGGTACACAGTCAACAGGGGTTATTCAGATTTCACACCGGGAGCAGTTTAAGGAACATTAGAACCCAAAGCTGTCATAAAACCCACTCAGTTAAAGGTACAGTCAGTAGAATATGGCCCTTTGGTAACATCTAGTGGTAGTCAAATAAAACTACACCAACATCAACAAGTGTGTCTCATGTTCTATTCTACAGTATATTGGATTTGACTCACAAATTTCAAACTTGGCCTTGTTAGGTAACTGAATATTAACAATGTTACATACATCTACCCAACATTCCAAAAATTGTACATTGGGATGAATGCATCTACCGACTTGGTGATGTAATGCCATCACAGATTTCTATTCTTGCTTATGTGCCATGTTTAGCTACAACGTGTTACTTACAACGTGTAACAAGTTAAATGACAGCTCGGCATCAATATTGTACATTTCCAGGTAGTTCATTGTGGAGCATTCCTAGTAATTACAGTAAGCCGAGTGTGTTTTTCCTGAATAGAGAGCTTAAAATGTCAGTCACTGAGGTAACAGAGGAGTGATTGGCACTGTTCAAAAATACTTACGGACCTCCACTTAATGGTTATTTTTGGCAAAGAGCCTGTGAAATATTGTGGTCTTGTAAGTGTGTAGTTAAGTGCCTAAGAGCACCAAGGTTGCAGTTGATGGGAAAAGAGGACATTATTTATTTCCACTCTTTGCCCAAATGTCCACAGGGGATTTCAGCTGCTTCTGTAATCTGCGACCCGTTCACTCCGCTGTGGTTCTATTGGGTAAGTGGTCAGTCCTCATTATCCTCTAAAATTGCTAAGACTGAGAAGTGTCATCCAGGTTTTGGAGCCACTAGCTATTTCCCATGATCACTCCTCTGCTTTGTCAGCAGACTGTGTGGGGATTGTTTGCAAAAAATAATTAGAACAGATAAAAAAGGGTGCAGGGAATGTTCCCTTGATCTTTTCTAATATTGGCATGATTGTCCTGATGAAATGACTCCCCCCAACCACTTCAAAGCTTTTTCCTCTTTATCGTCATTGTTCATCAACCCCATTACTGAGTATGATTGTGTACCAAAAAAAAGAAGCGATTTCAAATTACAAGCAACTTAACCTTCGCAGACTCCTAAATACCATTTCACTGGGACATAAAGGTACAGTTCAAGAGGAAACACTTGAATTCACACTTTATCCAATATTATTTAAATTAGGTGATAAAATGAACATCATTATATGCGATTAAATGCTGCACCCTTTAGGTAGACGTATGCAATTTACTACTGCAGACAATGCAAGATAAAGCCAGTGATGCCTGTGTACAGTACTTTTGAAATGTATACACACATACAGAAAAAACAAAACACGTGCCCTATCATTACAGCTCTCGTATTAGTGGAGTGCACATTAGTGTTGCCTTCCAAAGATGAAAAACAGCAGTAAGCAGAGTTTTTTATTTAGTTCTGTAATGCATACATTAGGTTCAAGTCTGATAGAGACTTCCTTGATATACAATGTTTTGTATATCAAGGAATATATATATATGTTTTGTTCATGTTACCAATTTAAAGAATTTTACTTTAAAATGCTTTTGTGACAACTGTATGTTATACAAAATTATTGTGCAAGGTAAATATAAGGTAAATGCATACAATGTAAATGACTTTCCTTTGCCCGTCCCTAGAATTCATCTTGTAAAGTCTGACACACCTCAAACATCCCAGCTCTCACGAAAATACAATGTAAATGGAAGGAGGAAGAAACAACTGAGACATGAATGTTTTTACTTTGTAGAAAGTTTGTTTTTTTAGTCAGTGCCTGACTGAGGGTGTGGGTAGTCACATGTTTGTGGAAGCTCCCACACGCAAGCAAATTACTCTTTCGTTTCATCACGCTGTGAGGACTTCTATTATGTGGCTCATTTTATAAAATGTTCAGGAGTAAAAATAATTGTGCACTTTGTGCTAGCCCTAACATGTGCTGCATTAATCTATAAAACTAATTTACATGTAATATATATTATGTAATAAATTACAAGGACATACAATAAATGTAATGCTCAGAATATGTGTAGTAACCGATATAAAGCTCATTGTATGTTTATTACAAGATGTGTTATGATGAATGTTTACTGTGAGCCAAAGATTAATAATTACCATATATGTTTTAGATTATGTATTAGATAAGTGTTATAGTTTGCTCATGAGGAATGTAGTGTGCTGGGCCAGACAATAAAACAGGAGATTTCAAATAATGGTGTAGTTTTCATCAGAGTATGCAACCGAACAGCCCCTCTACTGACCAACTTTGTCTTTACCTGTTTTCCTCCCTTATCCTCACGTCCCTCGTCTTTGTTCTTACTTTTGTCTTCCCCGTACACACATCGATGCAGTCCCATCGATGCAGAAAAGCTGTGTGCCACTGACTGCAAAGACACCAAGCAGGATGGAGGGAAAAGCGTTAGAACATAATTGCAGTGTCCTCAGAGCATCACGTTACATCACATCTTTCAAATCAGTCAGGAACTGTGTGACCTGTCTCCACACTTATAGCACACTTTCAATTGAAATTAAAAGGCAAGATAAAATTAACCACAGTGACAATCAGTTTGAGTCTTTTTTTATGAAGTTCAACATGATAACAAGCCACGGTCAGCACTGGCATCTAGAATTCCTTTGAGCAATGTCTTAAAACACTGCTGAGTGGACTGAGTGGAGTTTGGATGTTTTCTTGAACATTATTATGCATAACATGGTTAATGCAATTTTCAGCCTTTAGAAGAAACATGCCATCTGGGCTTACCTCGGGAGGTACTATTGCATCTGGAATATCTTCAAGACCTGTCAGTAATTTAAATAATATTGTTCATGAACATCTTTACATTTTCATAAATCTTAATTATCTTTAAACTTCACTTTGCTCACTTTGACAAAATGAGACCCCGAGGGTAGAATCCATCAGGACAAGAAAAATAGAAGGTCCCCGGTACATTAGTACACACAGTTTGTTTACCACATATACCAGGTGTCTCACTGCACTCATCTACTGTATATCTGCAGAGGAGAGAGCACACACAGGAGGGGGGCTATCCCTTCTTATGGGTCATTTGATCCATGTGTGTACAACCAGCAGAAGCACAGTGAATGGCCCACAGATAACAAGATCACGCACCTGTGCATGGGTGAGCAACACCGGCTATCACGTCTGGTTTGTTCAGTTGATAATCAGGGAAGCAGGTGCGAATGTAAGCTCCAACTGAATTTGTTCAGTAGGAATAAGATCCACAGACAGTAGCATCTTTGACATAATCTGTAAAGATATATTCATTAAAAAATGAATTATACACAAAAGAAGCCATACACACTTTTCAGAGAATATATACAGAGAGTATATTTTTATTATTTACATAATATGGTACATCCTGTCACAGCGCACCTTTTAATCCAAGCTCCTGATATAATCTGTTGAGATTATTGAACTCCAACCTAGCATTTGTAAAT
This sequence comes from Gadopsis marmoratus, assembly GCA_036023855.1. Lineage (NCBI taxonomy): Eukaryota > Metazoa > Chordata > Actinopteri > Centrarchiformes > Percichthyidae > Gadopsis > Gadopsis marmoratus. The sequence goes on along the minus strand of JAVQJF010018836.1, from coordinate 33,873 downwards.
TTAACCTGCCTTCTCCTCAACATGATTACCTCCTCACAAAGATAGCAGTGTGCATTTGGCATGATCGAATGTTGCCCTGCCAACGTTCCATATTGGAGGGCGGGTAGGAGATGTAATGAAACGCAAGCGGCAGGTGCAGTATTACATTAAATATCTATTATATGAAGGTCAAACAATGGCAGGTTGTGTGGCTGAAGCTCTATAAGTGAATGGTGAATATTACATATAACATATTAAACATGTAAAGTCAGTGTCTACTGGCTGTATGTAACCATATCTTCCCAGTTTTGGAAATACAATAATTCTCTTTCTGTTTGGATTTAGTCATGCTGTGCAGGAAAACATACCCCACTGAATAATGTGTAGTAAAATTCATGCTCCTCTGGTACAAACCAGCTATGTGCAGGCTAGGCTTAGCAGTGTACCTTGTGACTGAGTTTCCTCTGACAAGCTGGGATTTACTTCTTCTTACACAAAGGTCTCCCGGTATAGTAGAGACCTGATTCTCTCAAACCAGTAAGACAGTGGAATAGCAGTTGTTTAACTGGATGAATTAAAATAATTTCTTAAGCAAAATATCATGGCTATTTACTGAAATGTGTACTTCTTCAATGTTCTTTTGTACTTCTCTCAAACAAAAAAAAACAAACTCAAATAGCTAACAGTACTCCATGCACAGAGGTTTGAATTGTCAGGTTTGCTACTCTGGTGTCTGTAATGCCGATGTTGGTTTCAGTTTCAGAGACAAAGAGAAGCTAAGAGTTGAAAAGGATAGATGCAGTTCACCAAGCACCTCTATTACAGATGTGTGGCAGGACTGCAATTTTGGCACCAAGCTATGCTTTGTCAAAGTTGCACTTTTTTTTGCCAATGACTAGAGATTAGTGCTTGTGTCATTCAGTCTGTCCAAGTTGTTTTTTCATATTAAAGAGTTTTTAACATTAGAACATTATGTGGTCACATTGCCCAGTGTAGTAGCTGTTTTCTGCGATAATGTGAGCTGTGTCTTTGTCTGGTCATAAACATCTGAAATTGTTTCCACACATCTATATGCAATATATCACAGATATAACAGCTGAAGTATATGATCATCATGAACATCTACCTTCCATGGGAAGAGATTGGGTATCAAAACCCTGGCTACATTGCAGTAAACAACTGGCGAAAAAACTCAGAGGCAACAGAAGTTTATTATGAACTCAAAACAATAAAAACTACAACAGACAAAGCACTCAAAATATAGAAATGAGTTTACAAAAATACTGTGTATATGTCATGCAAGAACCATCTTAACTGTTTTAGGGACTGATTCACACTATAGACCCAGAGCTTACATTTGTGACTCTCCTGTACTTTCTGTCGTGAAACGTTCAGGGTCATGGTATGTTCACATGAGCACAGAGCTACTCACAGAGTTAAAAACAAGCAACATTCCTCTACACTGATGTTAGCAAAAGCCTGCCAGTTCCACGAACACCTGATTCTACCTATTTGAAGAATTACCCCAAAAGAAGCTATTAGCCTTGCCGCACATTTGTCGCTGTTGTATTACAAAGTCCCAAAAGCTATGTACTAATGTGCATAATTATGCAGTTCAGGTTTCTGAGTGATGAAATAAATGGCCAATACAGAAGCAAAAAAAACCTGCAATGGAAAAGGAAAACATTTGCAGTAATGATGACTTCATGTTTATTCCAAGTAATTGTTTTGTATCGTCTCCAAGTGAACATCATCCATACCAGAAAATGTACAACTAATGAATAAGAGTAGGTGCAGCTGAAGTAGACACACAAGTAAAAACATATAGATTTGATGATCTGATCCTCCAACAACAACAGTGACAAGAATAAAAGGTAACACTTTATAATAGGGGCTGCAACAAACTCCAATTTGAACTTCCCAAATTCCAGTGTAATTATTTGTACATAAGTGTACCAGCAGAGTACATACCAGTACATACATGTGCTTTTAGTGAATAAGATAGCTATGGAATAAAGGGAACTTTATACTGTAGGTCTTTCTTAACTAACAGGTACCTGTTGTATTATTACAGCGTACAGTATGGCCTACTGGATGACAACGTGGAGTTTGGGAGGAATTTAAAGAAACTAACTGTAGGTACTGCTGTAGTTATTTTTAACTACTGGGTACCTATTCTGATATTACTGGGTACGTGAGCATGGCCGACTTTGAGAGCTGCACACATATCGCTGTGACAGGACATAAAATGGATAACCTGTAACTATCGGTATGTACTCTGCTGGTACACTGTTAGTACAAATAATTACACCATAAATTAATAATAATTGCGGTGTATGTTGCAGTCCGCATTATAAAGTGGTACCAAATAATATGTAATCACTACTGGTTCAAAGTGGATATGGTTCGCATTTCTCCTCTCTGTCTTCCATCTCTCTTTTATCATATTCATTTCATCACCATTAGTCTGTCTTTTCGTCAGCCTTGTCCCAGTCCTCGGACACTGATGGCGCATCTTTCTGTTGAAATAAATGTTTCATATTGTTTTGATTCATCATTAAAACGAGGTGAAACTCATGCATCATTACACATATCAGAATTCCAGCAAGACATTTGAAAGAAAACGCTCTACAGATCAGACGCAATCAAAGATGTAGTGCCTTCTACACAATATAGATTAACACATGCAGGCACATCTAGGAGGGTTGTTTTGTCTGTTTAGCATACTGTTTTGTGTCGTTGTAGTCTTGGCAGCCATATTAAGTCAACTAAAACACCTCAAAAAGAAAATGAGGTATAAAATTCTAAACATTTGACAATCAGCGATTCCTGGTGTAATGTATTGTTGCTATAAAACCCACCGCAGATCCTCCATCTTTGGACTTAAAGACAGAACAGGTCAGCCATTTGATGTATTCCTCCCTAACCTAGAGAATACAATGAAACACATGTCACATGTTAATGCTACCAAAAACAGTTGATTTTATTGCTGTCATTGTTAGAAGTACTGCTCTGTGAATTGCTCTGCAGATTACTGAGAGCAAAATCATCTGCATAAAGAGTCTACCTCCTTGTTGAGCACACAGTGGACGATGAAGAGGAAGGTGCCTTGCTGGGAGTTAAGGACTATAAAGAGGACCTGGAAGAAAAGATTCGACTGGTACAGGCCCAGAATCCAGGTGCAGCCCAGTATGACAAACTGGGCCAGGATCTTGAACACAATCAACCTGTGAAAAATTACAATTAAATAAAGCTTTAAACATACATGGCTACTGTGTATAGTACTTCAACACTTTAAATGTGTTGACACTTCCTCCATCAGTTAACAAAATGTATTTAACAAAGTGCACACACATACAAGTTAAATATCAAATTGTGTTTTTGCATAAGACCATGAAATGAAATGATGTTAAGTCTGTGATATATTGTTATACTGTATGTTCATTATGTATGAATTGTCACCTTCAACTTTACTTTCAGTAAAGTTTTATTTTCAGTTCTATTGAACAAGTCAAACAACTCAATCCAGACACAGGTGTCATATTTTTCATTTAAATACAAAGAAAATCTCATACCTGGTGTCTGTGGATTGAGAAACATCACTTTTCATGCTGGCCAAGGTGGGTCTCAGACTCCATAGGGTAGCACAGAACAACGCCCAATTCAGCTTTAAGAGAGGTAGAACAGCATATATCAAAAAAGAAAGAAAAATACGCTAAAGACTTCACTCCACACAAATCTTTAATACTACAATACTAAGCCTAGTCCTCTCTAGCGTGTGCTAGTGGTAGAAGGTGCTTGTAATTGAATTAAGACATAGAGAGTAATGGGTCTCCATGAGAATATCTTTGATATGAATTGAGGTTAACAATAAAGATCCACAGGAAGGGAACTAATTGTATAACATTGCTTGTGGGCCTGTCAACACTTGCAAGCTAACAAGAAGCTTGCTCGTTAGCAGACGTTAGGTAATTAAGTAACTACGACTTTCTCCAACAATTTACGTGACTCTGTGCCATGCAGCACCTGTTTTCTGTCTGTAATGCTGAAGGCTCATGACACACAAGAGGAATTTACGCAAATAATCCTCTCCTCTACAGACATTTATCCACAGCTGGTAATTACTACACTTCTGGGCAAATCACCATGCAGCGTCCATGCATGTTTAACCCTCATTTGCATTATCTTTTAAACACTTTTCACCTCCTCCATATTTTTGTGTCTACAGTAAGTTCCACGTTTCCTGCTTTCCAACAATGCTATGAGAGCCAAATCACTCACATCCAATAGAAAATGAATAGGGCCAATTTTCTCTTTGGTTTGCTCCATATTTAATTGGTCTAAATATGCTAATATGCAATATACTCACTGCAAGGATTACAATCACAGGGCCTGTTAAAGCCCAGTTAAAGTGACGCGTAGTAGAGAGCCAGCACCTGCAACAGAATCAAACAAACAATCCTTTCAACCTAGATGCACATCAGACTTACAGGAGAATATGAATTAGCGAATGTATTACGGATTGTCCTACTCACACCCCTGCATCAGTAGCACCGTATCCAGCAGAATATATTGATGCAGAAACAGCCACAATCACAAATGGAACACCGTAGCCAATCAGGTAGAGTAATGGCCTGGGGAGGCCATCTCTCTGGATGACCTGCACCTTGGACAGCCTTCGGACCAACAGGTAGAGTTGTAGCGCCTCCAGCTGCATCCACACAAAACTTGCAATGACTAAGAAGTGGAGAAGGCCTGCCATGACCTTGCAGGCCAGCTGTAGAGACACATAAGAAGTTCTTGAAAACAACATTTTTTTCTGGAAACACCCTCAGCAAAGAATGCTTAGCTTCAGCCGGGTCACATTTAATACTTCTAAATATTAAATCTGCTTCTGAGTCTTATTGTACCTTTTGATTAACATATTTGTCATTCCACAGCAGCAGCATTTGTGTAAAGGCCAGGTTGAGGCAGAGGTGAAGACGGGCTGTGTTATTGATCTTGGGATTCCAGCTACACAGGAGGAAGGTGAAGATGGCCAACCCCAAGAAGACTAGTCCGATAGTCACACACATTCGGTTTAGCCAATCTAGGAATGCATTGTCTGGTGGAGGCTGAGAAGATAAACACGCAAGCAAGCACATACTGTGATCGACCTGACCTTGGGTGTGGGATCCTGTATTAGCAAATGCACATTCACATTCACAGACTAATCTATAATACCTTCCCTATCTGCATGATGAGGGCAAATGTGGAGAGATGAGAGCAGCTGCACATTGTGTAGTTTTCATCGGTGTATGCAGCCCAGCAGCCCTCTACTGACCAACGCATGGTCGTGGTCGTTACTCCTCCTGTCTCCTCTGTTATAGTCTCCCAGTACACACAGGTCACTAAACCAGATTCAGGTAATGCCTGATGAAACCAGAGAAACAAAGAAAGATATCAAGCCATATGTCATCTTAAAAAGTATTTATCTTAAAAAGTAGATGGACATTTAAATTAGGCATCACCCCCTTGTGAGAGATGGTAAAGTTGACAGGCTCGGTGAGGTTGATGTTGTTCATAGAGGGTAAGACTGCAGTGATGACATCCGAGAACATCGATGTTGTGTTTTCTGTTTGAAAGTATTGATTACTAAGAAGACTCTCCATCCCGTTTAATGTCAAGAGGGCAGCTGCTGCAGAACCTGTCCACATAATGGAGGTGATCAACATTTAAAAATACCGTACCATTGTTGTTTTGCATGCTTTAACCCATTTCACATACTCAATATGAATGCCTGTCATTTTCCACACCACTGTGTTTTCAATTTGTGAATGTGTATTACCGATTGTGCAGAGAAGTGTTTTTTTGATATGTTACTGACATAAATCCATAATTGTTTGAGTTCATGCAGCCATGTTAAAAGTGGATTAATGTGATGAATAAGATGTCAAAAGGGGAAAAATTTATGAAAATGTATCTAAAGATATGTCACCTTATAAATGACTTTTATACATTTTATTAAAAATGTAAGGTTGTGTCATTGTAGGAGCATAACATGTGAGCCAGGTTTAGTCAAGAGCGTGGCCGTGGCATTATGGGTAAGAGAGAACATGGCGGTAGAGGAAAGATGTAAGGCTCCAAAATAACCACATTTTGTGCTAGGTCCAAAAAAGGGCGCACACGGTAAATGTCTTCATTCGGTGAACAATGTCTGACTGATGTTCCTTTAAATGTGCCCGTGCGATATGTTTAGTAATGTCTTGACATTGTTATATTTCTGTTAGCCAACACGAGAGGCTAAATGATTCAGATGTAAATTGAAATGTCTGCATCTTTTGTTTTGTGTCTGATGGCAACAGAGAGTAAGAGTCAAAATAAATCTTGACTTCTTCAAAAGACATCATCTGTTTCATTATGAGCTTTATCTCACCATTGTTGTTTTTGGCCAAACTTTCCAGATTGATGTCCATGGTGTTTCCTTTGACTGTGAGAGAAGTGTTCTCTGCATCGTTGCCCACAAGTCCAATAGATATGAGACTTAAATCTAACGCACAGATTATGATTACAAAAGTTTGGTTTTACATCCAGCCAGTACACATATCGTACATGTCTACAATAAACTAAAATGAACATTTCTTACCCACTGTTGAAGTCGTCACAGTTTTCTGAAAGTTGATCTGACCTGGCATCACCATTGCAGACACTAAATGGTCTGAGAGGCCCAGGATCGCAGTGCCAGTCTTCCCGTCTCCATCCCTTCTCACAGTGCTTGAACTTACACTTGGTCCAACACCTGCCACTTGCTGCAAGAATAAATATTTGAATAACTGACCTGTCCGATGATGCAAACACATAGTAGGACTAAAAGTTACAGTGACACAGGTTATTTATGGAACAAGTACCATAGATGCTGAGAACATGTTTGCCACCATCTGTAGAAAAGAGAGGGGAAGAATTATGTGAATGCTATTACAGTAACACCCACACATAATGTGCATCAAACTAAACATAAAGTGGTCATAAAGTTATGGCGGCGAATAGACTGTTTTAAGTATGACAGCATCCACCTATGTATGAGGCAGAGTCAAAAACTAAAATACTAACACATACTGACATAACCCTCCGTATAGATCAATATTGCAGCAAATGATTTATGATGGAAAGAAATACATTTCATGACTTTCAAAGGCTTCTTGGAGAGGGCCATCGCTCTCACTCTCACTCTGTTTTCATCTCACCGATGATGGTAAGGTGACGCCTCCACTGTGTTGCAGCTGTTGTTCCATGTTGGCAAGAAAAGCTGTCGTTTGTGTCTCTCCCTGCAGCAAATACACAAACGTAGCCTCGTCTTTAATGTTATGAGCTGGAGTCTAGTTTGCAGTGTACAATATGCAAACTTTGACATAATTTGGCAAATTATATTATATTTTGTGCAACATGAAATAAAACATTTTCACGTCTGCCTACTCGCATTACGAGTGTAGTGGTTTAGTGCATCTGTGTGTGGTGAATGGCATGTGTTAGCTGTATACCCATCTAAAATCACTGTTGCATTCTAAATGTTGATGACAATGGTGCCACTATTACCAAGTAACAGATATTTTACTGAGGCCTGGGTAATTTGTCAGGCTAACTAACTTCTCTCTGGGCTAACTGTGATCTGTCCACAAGATGAAGCAATGGAACCGGAGTTTGATTCAAACAAACGCTTACGACACATGCTGACCCCTTATGAGCCAGGTCGCAGCCTTAGATCCTCAGGTGGGGCCCTTCTGGCTGTTCCAAAGTCGAGGCTTAAGTCTAAAGGTGTCCATGCTTTTGCCACCAGGGCCCCTCGACTCTGGAAGGACCTGCCTGAGGAGATATAGCTCGCAGAATCGGTGACCTCTTTTAAATCACTTCTTAAAACCAATTTTTATAGACTTGCTTTCATGTGATGTCGTCTTTATATTGTGTTTTTATTGTTTTTATCTTTTCTGTATTTATTAACCTTTTATCTTGCTTTTGTTTGCTTTTATCTTTTAATGCTTCATTTTATTGCTTTCTGAGTATCCTGTTTTTGCCTTCCCTGTCAAAGCACTTTATAAACTCTTTAAACTTTTACAGGTGCTATATAAATAAAGTTTATTATTATTATTATTATTATGTGTTGTTGTTGTCACTTTTTGTGATATATTGCAGATATTATCTTACACTGGTCTTAATGTTTGCAAAACATTGTTTGGTTTGTAAAATTGTTCTTTCCTGACAATGCAACTTTGCTGGCAATATTTACCGCTGCAGGTGTTATCGCAGCTAAAGCCTCCTGAAGATCTGTAGAGTCCATGTAGAAGAAAGTGACAAGAAAAACATACCAGTCATTGAGCACATCAGGATATTGCAGTGTACTGTATATACTGTGGCAAATTGCATCCTAAGCTCACTTTGACAAACTGTGATCCCTAATGTCCATATGATTCCAGTTGAAGGGACGAATCCATCGGGACAAGAACAATCGTAGGTCCCCGGTACATTAGTACACACACTTGGGTCACCACATATACCAGGTGTCTCAGTGCACTCATCTATATCTGTAGAGGAGAGAGCACACAGTTAAACATGTAATAGTATAAAAAAAGCATAAGTCACACTAATAGCGAACACGCTCACACACCTGTGCATGGGTTAGCAATGCTGGCTATCACGGTTGTGTTGTCCAGCTGATAACCATGCAAGCAGTTGCAAAGGTAAGATCCAATTGTGTTTGTGCAGTTGGAATTAGGTCCACAGATGGTAGGATATTTGACACACTCATCAATATCTGCCAAATAAATACAAGATGCACAAATGAAACAATAAACCAGACAGCTTTGTGTATGGCTCTTGACTTATGTTCAAACTAGAAGTGAAACGTTGCAATTGAATTGCAGTTTCCCGTGTGCTCTTAGATTAGCCGAAAGACATCTTGCATCTGTAAAGCATCAATTCAAATACCATGACAGATGTTGGTCATGCTGGGATTCTGGCCTGAATGAGTTGGTGTGAACCCCACGTTACATGCACAGGTATAACTGCCAATTGTGTTGGTGCAATCAGATTCAGGGCCGCAGATGGTGGCGTTGAGACATTCATCGATATCTGCAGGACAGTAAGCACGGTTACCATGAAATTATGAATATACAAAAATCAATGGGGAATGGTAATTTTACTCCAAATTAAAAGCTCTGAAGCATGGATTTATCAAAAAGATGCCTTAGTCAAATTATGTCCGTTTGTATATGAAGTAATGATCAGTATGAACCACTTTGGAAAGTCTAAAGTATATATTTTCAGTCCAGTTAGTTCATCATAGTTTTATTGCATAGCTACCCAACAACAACTAGGTGAAACAATTTCACAGATGCAGTACATCGGTTTATATTTTCTTCAATATAACAAGATTTGTTGAGACCACTGCAAAATGATCAGTTCTCTGGTTTTACTATTTATAGGTATGTGTTTGAGTAAAATGAACTTTGGAAAATTTGGAGTGGTCTCTTATTTTTTTCCAGAGCTGTATATTAAAAAAAGCTATCCGTACTGTAAACAGACCTTGGCAGAGAAGGGATGCGTTGTGTACAACGTGGTAGCCTGTGTAGCATTGGCACAGAAAACTTCCTACGGTGTTGATACAGGCCCCATTGTTACCACAGATATTGCCATAACAGGATGCACCAACACAGACACCTTCACCACATTCATTAATATCTATAAAGGAAAAACATTAACAGGAGTCTCAATAATGTCATTGCAGATCAAGATTGGCAGTGAGACAGGCACATTTATTAAACGGTACCTATGCAATTGTTGGATGTTCCAGGTGGATATCCTCTATAATATGGTCGGAATCCAATTTCACAGGTACAGTTGAATGATCCAATGGTGTTGTTACAAAGGCAGTATGGACCACAAACTCCTGAAGTCAGACACTCATCTATGTCTGTCAGACAGAGTTACAGAATCTTAATGTACATCCAGCAAAAGAAATGAGAGAATTACATTCATTATAAATCACATTGTGATTTACTGCAGTTCAGATGGACTGTTCTTACCTGCACAACCATTTGAATCTGGTGAGGCTACGTAATCATCAGGGATTGCATACCCAGTGACACAAACACATCCACCATAACCTGAACACTTAGCAAGTGGTCCACAGGAGTTTGAGGTACAGTCATGATGATCTAAACAGAGATAACACACACACACAGAGAAAAGTAGGTCTTTTTAACTGCAGTTAGCAGCACATCATTGACATGTCTGCACTAAAATAATAAGCAAAGAATGACGAAGAGAAATCATAACTTACAGGTTACATAACCAGTGCCGTTCCATGGGTGAGTATATGGTTTGTATATGTAGAATCCTCCAGGACAGAGGACTATGCCCAGTGAAATACCAAAATGACCGCAAGCTCCAAGATGAACATATGCAGTCGAGTTTTTTGCAGGCTCAGATTGAGATGATGGATATGAATTTGGAAAATAAATGGAATGTTCGGTACCACCCATAGAGCCTTCAAGGCAATATGTAAAGATTCTGTCGCCACCAAACCCTGTGAAGCGCCACCACGAACCAACAAGCTTTCCATCATCATTTGGGTATTCAGCAAAGGACGTTAAAGTAAATAAATAGTTGCGCCATGCATCAGTTATGTTTGTGTATGAATCACAAGAACCTGCAGAGAACAACAAAATGTAAAGTATGTCAATAATAATGATCATTACTGCCATTTCACCTACAGTTTACCATAATCTGTATCTGATGATTACAAGTGAACAGCATCCATACCATTAGGATAAACACAATGGCCAAGGCTGAAGAGGGAGCCTATGAAGCACAAAGACACAGAAGAGTTATTGTTTCTTAGAATAGCTAACTGTTCAAAAAAAGTATACTTCTCAAGATAATGCATGCATTTAATTTAACCCAATTTTACTGTCTTCACTAAAACTCTTCACATAAATATATTAAATGTATATGTTGGCTAAACATATACTTTAAAAAACTTTAAATAATAATAATAATAATTTTATTTATATAGCACTTTTAAAAACAAAGTTTACAAAGTGCTTTGACAGAAAAAGCAAAAACAGGATACTCAGAAAGCAATAAAACAGAAATGATAAATAAAATAAATCAAAATAAAAGCAAGATGAAAGATTCAGAGTCGAGGGGCCCTGATGGCAAAAGCACGGCCACCTTTAGATTCAAGCCTCGACTCTGGAACAATCAGAAGGGCCCCACCTGAGGATCTAAGGCTGCCAACTGGATCATATGGGGTCAGCATTTCAACTCTATAGCTCGGTGCCAGACCCAGGCGTGCCGTACAAGTGATCAGTAAAATCTTAAAATAAATTCTGAATCGAACTGGGTGCCAATGGAGAGAAGCCAGGGCCGGGGTGATGTGATGCCGTCTGTTAAAACCAGTAAGAAGCTGAGTTTCTGCGTTCTGAACTAGTTGGGAGGCGAGAGAGTAACTTTTGGTTCATGCCAGAAAGGAGGGAGTTACAGTAATCGAGTCTCGAGAAAATGAGTGCATGAATTACTTTATTTTTTCCAGGTCCAAGTGCGAAAGCATTGGTTTGATTCTGGAGATGGTTCTTATTTGATGAAAGCAGGACTGGACAACTGTTTTGATCTGTGGTGCAAAGCTCAGTTCCGAATCTAATAGAACTGACACATTTCTGGCAGAGGGTTTCACATGAGCTGATAATGAACCAAGGTCACTCTCAATAAGCCCAAGAGGGTTTGGGGGACTGATCACTATGATTTCTGATTTTGAGTTATTAAGTTGAAGATTTTGTGCCATTCAACAGTTGACATCAATGAGACAGTCTAAGACAACAGTCTCAGGGTAAGGTATATATCTCTGTGTCATCTATGTAGTAGTGAAAAGAGACGTTATGAGGTTGTATGATTTGACCCAAGTGGAAGCATGTAGACAGAGAATAAAAATTGACCTAAAATTGAACCTTGCAGTACACCACAGGTAATGTGATTTGTAGAAATACAACTCTTTCATAGAAATTAGCTCATTGCTGATGCTGATGATATTGATGACAAGAAATAGACATATAGTCTTAAAAGGCATTTTGCCACCTTGGAATTATAAGGTTGCATCTGCATTCTGACAAGAGGTATTAAGCTTCAAAGAATTGCGTTACCAATAGTCAATAGAGATAGAACCTTTTTGTTTTCTAAATAAAAAGTCCAAAAATGCATATAACTTAAAAAAAATCCAACTCACATAATCTTATTAGGTTGTCACAGAATACGGATATGTGAACTCAATTTTGACAAAATGTCAGTTAGAACCTCATAATTCAAAGGTGACAATTTAAAAGCCTAAATTACAACACCATTTGATACAACAACTGGCTGTAAATTATAACATTTATTGGTTTAAAATACACATTCACACATTATCGACTATAAGAAACACGAATGAACTCACCCAGGAGAAGTGAAAAGGCACACCACTTCATCACGACAGCTCCCAGTCCACAAAACAAATCAATCATCACTGCTTAAGCTACGTATAAGTACATTTTGGAAATTTGCACAGCATCCAAAAACAGTTTTTACAAGGTTTGGCACCAATGCAAAAACCAATGCAAATTCACGTACTTGTGATGGCAAAGTTTAAGTATAACACACCTTTCACCAAGACATGAGGAGGGACCAGAGCTCTGGGTGTCATGCTGCTATACATTTACTTAACTCCAAAAAATTCACTATTTATATCGTAGAAAGAGGATCAGCCCAGACAATTTTCCACACATAATAGAAAGTACTAGGAACAACATGTTGTAGTTTGATTAAAGGAACCTACTCAGCAATCAGCATCATTTTAACAGAAAGATGAGCTATGAGCTTGACAAGGTGATAAATAAACATATTGTTAATAGAGAGACTGAGAAAACAAGTGTATATGCAATGATACCTTTAGGGCTATAGTCCAGAATATACATTATCTTATTGTACATTAGGATGTGTTTCAAAGTGTACATTAACTATTCTTTCAAGCCAACAGATTTCCTGTATAACCATGAAAATGCTCTAGTTTTAAAATTCTGTAACTATAATTATTTTTTGAACATTCTTTTTTTTATTGGATACCAATTATTATTTGTTGTTGTGAATAATTATTTTAATGTTAATGTTTTTTATGATTCTAATGAATTGACTTCAGACAGCATACAGGTGAAAGATTTATTTTAGTTTACCGATAAATAGATATTTGTCAAAGCAAATCATAAACATAAAATGTTAAATGAGTGGTTAGGTGAATTCTTCCAAAAAGTTATGTAAAAGTAGACATGCCTCTGACTAAATTATCATGGCTTGGATATTCTTCTTGGATATCTTGATTTAAGCTCATGTAAGGCATAAATATTGGATTGAAAAGTCTCTATAATGCTCCTTTGCTATCAAAGTCAACAGTTATAAATGTGTCATAGTTTGCTGAGTTGAGGTTGAAAAATACAACATAAAAAATATGTGTTTTGAGGAATCACATGCATCACCTCGGGAGAGAGAGCGCGTGCTTCACCTGTCAGGTCAATTTGTCTTGTAAAACTGTAACATGGTGGTGCAGCTAAGGCTGTATGTAAATAGCTTGCAAATCCTTGCAAATAGAAATGAAGAAAAAAAAGATTTTTAAGGCAGAACAATTATAGCCAACAGGTTGTGATGTCATAATGAGTGTTACGCTCCTGAATTTAGATACTTACTTGTGGACAGAATATTAGAAACATGACTGTCTCTTTCGGTTGTTTTAATTATTTATTAATTTATCTATTTTTAACTTTCTTGACGCTACGTGTAGGTGACATTTGACCTGAGGAAACGCAACGCTACAGTTAAATTAATGGCAAGTGTTGACACCACTACAGTCAAAAGGGATTTAAATACATATAATTCTATATTAGTGTGATTATTATAAACAATAGCAATATCAATCTTTGCAACATCTGTTGATAAGAATTTCTGCGCTTGGATTTTTTTGTGTAACAACAGTATCAAAATTCCCCAACCACTGCAATGCCAGCTGCAGTGTCAACCAATGGAATGATCGTTCGCTTCACTTCTTACAGCGTCCTGCACGGGCGGCGACTCTTTAACTGGGCTCATCCACTCTCGCTCTCCACGACTTTATTATATGTACAGTAAATATATATACCAGCAGCCGTACTTTTTCATTTACTACAATACTTAGTATTATATACCGTATACCAGTGCCCATACTGTTTATTTTACGATCATAGCTACATGTAGTAGTAGCCGTATAGCACACCGTCAGGGGGCCAGTGAAGGGAAGGTCACCTTCATGACTCAGAAGGAGAGAGTGTAGAGAATCGCTGGACAACATGGAGCACTAAAGTCAAGGACCTCAAGTTCGTTTTTTACTTTAATGCTGTTATTACTGGAACCAGCCATTTTCTGATATTGTTTTATTCGATCATACTTTGAACGCTGGCATGGATTTAATGAATCGACTTTTCTATTTGTGTGCAAGAGCAGGGTTTTGAGAGAGAGTATGACAAATCTGAACATGAAATCAATAAAGTTTTGGTCTCAAACCGAAAGAGCATGCTCTTGATTTAAGGTAGGATTATAACTCCATAAAGTGGAGGGTTGACCTGTGATTTTAGATATATTAGTGTTCACTGCCTCCCAGTGGTCAAAGTGAGGAACTGCAACACTACATAGACTTGCTAAAAAAGTTATGTATCAATATGATCGTTCAAAATCGTTTAGAAATATGTACAACTAATTATTGGTGCGATGATTATCACCAACAAGGAACATCAACATTTGTTATAATTGTATTAAGAAATGTGAAGAGATTGTTTATCCTCTTCTTACTTATATCTACTAGTCTCATTGTCAACCATATCTTGACTTTCCTACCACCATATTGGAAGGAAGACTCAAACAACCATTACGCTCGAGATAATGGTCATACACAGAAGTCTCATCAATCGATAGGTACGAAACTCAACTTTGAAACTTGGTGGAACTCTCAGTCTCAACAATGAAGGTGATTCAACTAGTCACGTTTATATATGGGACACTATCTCCGGTCGCCATAGAAGGCTGACCACTGCTCCAGCTCCCCTCAGAAGGATGGCCGGATGGGTTAAAAGCAGAGGTTACATTTCAAGGTGGAACATGATTGTATGTGTGTTTGAGCTGTGACTGTGTTGCAGTTCCATACTGTGGCCACTGGAGGGCGGCACATAAACAATTCACGATTAATGTCTACCTTGATGCTAGCTAGGTAGAGGTGACAGCTGAATCATACGTTTTAACGCCTCCGGTGTGTGGATTTTGGAGAGGTCTAATTCCTGCTTTTGGTGAAAGCGGTAGCAGACCTCTCCAAAATCAGTTCAACGGAAGATCTTGTGATCAAAGGAGGACGGGAATAAAAGCGGATTTACGGGATTAAAGACAGATCCGAGATTAAAGGCGGGTCTACAGGATTAAAGGCGGATCTACTATCAAAAGTGGAACCAGACTGAAGAGGCCACAAGAAAGTCAGCCACAGCCAAATACCTCGAGACTAAGGCACATTTTGAGAAATCAGCCCACTGGCATAATAAACTGGCCAAAGGAGGAGATAGAGGCCACCGATATAAAGACCAGGAAGCTCCTCACTAGGCCTCGGCCTCTTTGTTTACGCTTGGCGTACAGTCTCAGGGTGCTGGACTTGCTGTGAAATCCTCCATTGTCCTAAATGTATTTAACATTAAGAAAAAGTGGCTTTCAGCCGCAACCATCATGACCCACGATATACTTGTCATACTGTGCCTCTTGTGTTCACATTGAGTAACTACAGCTGCTCGCCACTTGCATCAAGGTGGAAAAGCAATGCGTAATAGTACTTCCGTTTAAAACATTCCTAATAAATGTTACCATACACTGTAGTGTAGTTACGCACGTTGACCACATGATGGCAGTGTGTGATTACTGTATACGCGCGCTGCCATAACACTTCCGGTGACGCAACGAGACGCCAACGAAGGGGAATTATTATGAAATGGCCATGTTCATCACAATATAGTGGTCGTACTAGTTTCCCATGAGCACGGTGAAGCCGACTTGAAAGCAGAGCCAACGCAAAGTTAAACAAAGAAAACAGGAGGAACCTTTATTTCCAGGCTAACGTTCCTGTCGACTATAACGAACGGAACAAATACGGCCGGGAGTGCACGCATCGGTAAACCAGCGAGCATGTTTAATAAAACCTACACACGTATTATGTGTTAATGTATTGATACACGTGTAACCTCACATCAACGCCGTGCCAGTTTCCGATTATCGTCGCAACACTAGCCACAGACGGCAGCTACAGCGGCGTGCTAAACGTGTTGCTTCTGTTTATCTTAGCATCGGTTGCTAACATAAGCGGCACAACAATCCATCAACAAAAATACTCAACGCTCACTGGCTTCACGTTGCGTTTACCGACTGTTGGCTGTTTTAACGCTAGATTAAATTTAACTTGTAGATGTCAGCTCGCTCCGTGTAACTCGCTGGTATCCCCAAAACCCCCACACAGCTTTAGCTACATCAACACTTTTATGGGGGCAGCCTTCAGTTTGTCAACACCACACGGATAAATTAGCGCTACGGCCACTTCGCATTTGCGTCACGTTCAACCAGTTTAAGCAACTTATTAACGCAACTCTCTTTTTTTTATATTTTTTTTAACCAGCGAAACCCAACTAGCCCCGAGGCAAGTGTTGATGTGGTGAGAAACCCCAGAGAGAGACGACCAGCCATGACTTCCCTGGTAAGTTTTCAACACCAAGTATCATTTTCCTTCCGCTTCACAACTATGCTCTACTTTGTGTTGGTCTATCGCATAAAATCCCAATAAAATACATTTAAGTTTGTGCTTGTAGCGTCAGAAAAAGTGGGAAATGGTCAAGGGGTATGAATAGTGTTTGCAAGGCACTGTATTGTTAGCTGAGTATGCTGAGACAAAGCCCTCTGAAATAAATCCTCTTAATGTGTTTGTCTTACAGGGGAGCAGCAGTTCCTCAGCCACAGAATATACTGTGCGAGTCCCCAAGTGAGTTACATGGACTGACATGCAAATATCATGTCAAATTAGGCAGATGCACCATTATGGGATGTAGATTTTTTTTTTTCTAATGTGATGCACCAGGTTACGTATAATCAGATGTGCAGGTTTTGATTCTATGTATATGTACCAAAGCTCTGATGTCGATGGTGAAATCTGCCTTTACAAATACAACTGGATTTATTGGACTGCTTGATGAATTTTTAAATACTGTTGCTGTTGATGTGAATATAGTTGTATATCTGCAGTAAATTAGTTTTTATCTGGCAATGAATTCCCCTCAACAGGAATGAGCAGGTAAAGGTAACTCCCTTATTGTTTGTCTGTCCCATAGAAACACCAGCAAGAAGTACAACATCATGGCTTTCAATTCAGGAGACCGAGTCAACTGTTCAGCCTGGACACAGGTGGGATTCATGTCAGTGTGTCCACACGTGAGGTAGTTTAACCTGCAGAGTCAGTACTGAGAGAGAAATGACAGCAGTGTGGTTACCATAAAAATAATACAGAATACCTGAAGTCTACAATAAGTAGCTTAAGCTAGTGGCCATAGCAACCTTCTTTCAGTTTTACATTTCTTAAGCTCTCCCTCCCTCTCCAGGCTCGTATGGAAAGAGACATGAGTGCTCGGAGGATATATGGGGAGGAAGAGACGCAGGAAGGCGCAGCTGGCAGTGAGTTTGGCAAAAAACAGCGCGAGGAAGCACGGCGGAAGAAGTTTGGTATTGTGACACGCGAGTTCAAAGTGGAGGACCAGCCCTGGATTCTCAAGGTCAATGGCAAGGCCGGCAAGAGGTGGGGAGAAAGACACTTCTTTATGCTCCGATTCCCTCTCATTTTCACAGGCGTCGCTCTTTTTAAACCTGCTTAGGGCTGATGGGAACACACGAGTACTTATTGTATAACTGAATCTGATGTGCTGCAATGGAATCTGTAGAGGAATTTAAGATTTACAATTGCACGTTTGTAAAAAGAAAGTTATTTTTTTGTCAAATTATCTAAATGTCACTGTACTATATGTAGGCCTGATGGGGGAGGGTGCCTACCTACTGTTTGTAATACAACTACTCTCCCTCTATCTGTGTGCATGTTTGTGTCAGGTTCAAAGGACAAAAAAAGGGCGGTGTCACAGAAAATGCATCCTACTACATCTTTACACAGTGTCCTGATGGAGCCTTTGAGGCCTTCCCTGTCCACGGCTGGTACAACTTCACACCGCTGGCCAAGCACCGGACCCTTACTGCCGAGGAGGCTGAGGAGGAGTGGGGCAGGTGAGAGAGGAGAGGAACAGGGAGGGATGGCTGTTTGTAGTGAAGAAAATAATTAGTATTTAGTTTACCCAACTGGTGCAGGTGTGTCAAACACTTGATGATCAGAATCATATCGTATCATTACAGAAGGAACAAGGTGGTGAATCACTTCAGCATCATGCTTCAGAGACGTTTTCGGGAGCAGGAGCGCGGGGATGATGATGATGATGAGAGTGAGAAGTCGGGGAAGAAGAAAAAGAAGAAGGGTGGGAGAGGTAGCGACCTGCGCATCCACGACCTGGAAGATGACCTGGAGATGAGTAGCGATGACAGTGACAGCAGTATGGGGGAAGGTAAGGAGAGAGAACCCACGTGGGACCAAAGACGGCGTAATATGCCCCCAAATTTAGATGAAAATATTGTTAAACAGCATCACTTGAATAGTCTCCCAAGACATTTGTGTCCCTCTGACATGTCATAATGTGAATTTTCTATTTATTTTTCCCACCACTTGGGCACCCCTTTCTTTATTGGACAGATGGAGAGAGCAAGACAAAGGCGAAGAAAGACACTGGGAAAGGAAAAGGAAAGAAGAAGAAGAGAAAGAGCAATGACCACGAGGCCTTGGAGGACAGCGATGACGGTGACTACGAGGGTCTGGAGGTGGATTACATGTCGGATGAAAGCAGGTCAGATCCACTGCATTGTTGCACACAAAAGACTCGCTCGTTATGGACACTACAGTGTTTGTTTGTGTTTGTGTTGCTTCTTTCACTAGTGATGTGATTTTGTTTTCCAAACGCAGTTCAGACGAAGAGCCAGAAAAGGGAAAGCCCAGCAAAGAAGAGGACCACCCTAAAGGTCAGACCACCTGCAGTTGGACAATACTGATGACACTGATGATTTTATGCATGTAATCAAGTGTAGAGCATGGTCACTGAGCTGGCAATCATTTTCCTGGGAGGGATTTCATGTTAGTGCTGATTATCTTGGTCATGTGTGTCCATTACTGCCACATAGCTGCCATGAATGCTCTCATATTATGAGCGTAATGAGAATCTTCACTGAATGTACTTAAGCTTTTAAAATGTCAGCAGACGTGCATTTTGGTGCATTTTAGTGGTTTATTGGTTTATTGGTTTTGCTGAACAAATTAATTGGTATTTAGGTTGTTTTCCTTACAAATGTTAGTCCTGTTTTATAGGCATTGACGAGGCGTCCGAAAGTGAGGAAGAGAGTGAGGAGGAGAAACCGAATGAGGAGGAGGCAAAAGAGGAGGAGGAAGAAGAGGACGGAAAGAAAACCCCGGTCCAAGTGGAAAAGAAGAAGAAGAAAGGTATGGACCTCATGGACACAGATGACAGTTGCACAAAATCCAAACTTGCGTGAGATCTTAATAAACATGGGCGTTGTTAAATGATTCTCCCTCCTGCTGGATTTGAGTTGTATGGGTTTGTGTCACAGACAGCAGCGGAGAGTCGGAAAGCTCAGATGACAGTGACATCGAGGGAGAGACGGCCTCCGCTCTGTTCATGGTGATGAGTGTGTGTGTGTGTGGCAGAATAAATGGATATTTGCATTTTATATTTTCTTGCTCATGAATGTAGGCCTTTCAGTTTTACCATTTGTTTTTGTGCCATAACCTTCCACGTGATCATTATTTAACACGATAAAGTAAGCCATCAGTTGTCACGTACTATTACTAAGAGTCAATAATGTGGCTTTATCACAACTGTAGTAACATGATGAATATGTTCAGTTACTGTGCAGCAAATTCTGTACACCAGCAGAACTGTTATTTAGATATGTGTAATGCTTTTTTTTCCGCCCTGCATTCTCATCAAACATCTCTCTCTTTCCCCCTCGCAGAAAAAGCGCACACCTCCGAAACGAGGAGGTGGCCGTGGCTCTGCAGGCAGCTCCAGGACTGGCAGTCGCCCCGGGACACCATCCATAGACTCTGCCTCGACTTCCAATACACTTCGTGCTGCTGCCAGCAAGCTAGAGCAAGGTGTTTGCTCATACACCAAATGCACATACCCATGCATAGTTCTAATTCACACAGACGCATGACAGATGTTTTATACGTGTTTATGTGAAACTTTCAAGCTTGGCCATCAACTCTGAAACTTGGAAGTCCCTCTTTTGTTATTCCTTCCCAACTAAATCTCTCTTTCCCACAGGTAAGAGACAGACGCATGGTCCCAGCACTGACTCACCAGCCGCCAAAAGGCTGAAGATGGAGCCCAGCAGCCAGAGCCCCGCTCCCTCTGGGAAGACTACACCTCAACCTCCTTCAGGCAAATCCACTCCTAGCTCAAGGTACTTTACCAGTCTTCCTTTATGCCTCTAAGAAATATTGTTCTTTACTTATTCTTGGATTTAATTTAAGCCTCAAAAGAAATAGTTTGACTGGGTGTTTGTGAACAGGATGAAAACTGTGTTCTTTTGTATTCGTCTACTCCACAGTGATGTGCAGCTAACAGAGGAAGCGGTGCGGCGCTACCTGATCCGGAAACCGATGACCACCAAAGACCTGCTGAAGAAGTTCCAGACCAAGCGCACAGGTCTGAGCAGTGAGCAGACTGTCAACGTGCTGGCACAGATTCTGAAGCGCCTCAATCCAGAGCGCAAGAACGTGAACGACAAAATGCACTTCTACCTCACTGAATAGCCGACGGAAGCTTAGGGATGGAGAGGATGGAGGACGTGTGTCATTTATCAAAAAGTATTTTGTTGGATATCTTGAATTTTTTTTTTCATAGTCACAGAAAATAACAGAAATCTTGTTAATGTTGGCTGGAAAACAGCTCAGTCTGTGTGGTTTCTCTCCTGCGTGTAAACCCATTTAACTTAGAGCTTGATGAATGGCAATAAAAGTCATCTTTAACTTGTTTTTCTTCGGTAGAAACCTTTCTAATAAAATTTAAAATCTGCTGCGGTGTAAGGCGTTTCTCTTTGTACCTCATCCCTCATATACACTTGTTTTGTTCATTGTGGTCTTCTGTCCTCATCGCGACATACAGGCTGTTATTGTTAAATTATACAAACACTAGAAGGTTGAATGAAGGTTAAAACTTGGAATTGGAAGAAAAATAGATCTGTGTTCTCAAGGAGTTAAGAGTTATGAACTAGTCCCTCAGTGTGTTTCATCAAGCGGTGTACTGAACGCATTTTCACCTTGCAGTATACGCCCACTGTTGTGTAGAATTGTCTGTGTGCGGGTGGTGACAGTCATTTGTTTATGCTTTGTTTTGGGAGGTATTCCTTATTTGCATGTGAGGGAGGGAGGGATTACTATGGGGCTGATGAGTCCCTTGTTTCTTATTATTTATTAGATCATGGTCTGCTTTCTAAATCATTACAAATAGTTAAACATTTAACAGTTTCATTAGATATTAATAAGTGTAGCTAAAACAACCCCCTCTAATAATACCTGGATGTGAAAGAGGCTTCAGTACACTAGAGAATATGTTCAGTATTGTTTAATGCGACACTGAAATATTGCACAATGATAACAACTTGCTCGGGACCAGAACCCGAGAATAGTATTCATTTTCAGCTCGGCTGAGAATTCAGTCACATCATGTCCGGGCAATGTCATAGTTGGCCACGAACCACTCGCAGGTCGTCTTTATACCTAGAAACACAAGTGACTGTGATCAGGCTTGGGGGGGGAATGCAAATGTTCATTCAAAGCCCTCATTTGTATGTTAAGAACCACGAGGTTTTTGTTATTGTAACCTATCACGCACGTCCTAGGCGTCAACTAAAAAGCATTTAACTTGTCATAAATAAAATGTTTTGATATTACTCATTTATTTGTTCTGCTGCCGCTGTGCTATCACGTACGCAGCACTATTAGGTCAAATTAAATAATTTATAGGACATTTTCGGCCATGCACGTAACAGTTGTATTCAACATTGTGCTAAAACAGTGGCAGCACTGTACTTATTTATCATTGAGAACAACAAACTGACCTTCTTTAAGAGGTGTAAAGGTGAAGTCGGGGAGGTAGCGTCTTAGCTTGGCATTGCTGGCTGTCTTCTTAGTCTGGCCGTCGGACAGGGTGGTGTCAAACTGATGTAAGGGGTCAAGGACAGACTGAATGCTAACTCTGGGTTTGGAGCTCAATACATACAATTGATTCCAAAACAGCTGTTTATTTGGAAAAATAAAGCCTCCCTGAAAGTGGTTGAGAATTATGCATGTAATTTTGGCATTCCTTACACAGCTTTTGTAAGGAATCTCTTAGGAAATAGGTTGAGCAGTTTGCTGTTAGCCTACAGTGTGTACTGTGTATCTCAGGTTCACAAAAGCATCTCGGATGTAAAACCACAGATGCATACACGGTTCAATATGATAAACTGGTTTGTGAGCACAGGGTGTTCGAGGCACTGGGGAATGTTGGAAGGATACATGTATTTTGCCTTTGAAGTCCAGAGTGTTTGCAATCATGTGCACAGCCTCTTTGATTGAGACCTCATCCTCTTCCCCTACTGAAAAGAAATCAACAGTAAGAAGTGAATGAATGAACTGTACAGATAGTGAGATAGTGCAAAGATACCCAGAGGTACATTGCAACGCTCGCTACGAGAGAGCGCAGTGCTGTACTCACCAGAGAGGATAATGGGGTCAATTTCATCATATTCTCTCAGGACCCAAATGATTAGATGGCCCAAGTCCTGAGAATAAACACAGATAATGCAATAATATTATCATACTCATATCATCTAAATACAGATACATTTGGCCAAAGTATTGACAGCATACAATGGCATTTTCGTATAAGCACGTGCCTATACAGTAATATATACTGTACATTCTTAAATCAAATACGGTATATACAGTACACTCAAACAACTGGTGGTTGCACGCAGACACTCTACCAGAGAATAGATGAACTGTCTTCTAGGAGCTCCAGAGCCGCACACATTCACCGGAGTTCCTTCCTCTATGGGAGAGACACGAGAAAACAGACTCTATGACCTGGTTATTGTCTGTGTTTGTATGTGTTATTCACTGCTCGCAGTCCGTGTGTGTATCGAGAGGGATTGCTGTGTCTTGAGTTAATCACTTTTGGCCTTGTATGTCTTGTTAATGAGTGCTGACAGCACGTGACCATTTTCTATGCTGAAGTTGTCATATGGGCCAAAGACATTGGTCGGGATGACTGCTGTGTAACGATGACCATACTGCTGAAAGTATCCCCTGTCAACACACAGACACGCATACAGCGTAGCGATCAGACATATTGTAACACAATGTAACAGGCACGGAGAAGTGGATTGTACTGGTGCACAAAGGCACAGCCACAGGTTTAATAAAAGCTACAAAAGGCAAAATAGACATCACTTGCCTGGTCAGGTGCTGCCTCCACAGCCCTTTGTTGAGGCCTGTGTGTCGGCAACACACCCCTGTTTGCACTGCAGTGCTGCTTACCTGTTCTGAACATCAATCATCCTTTTAGCATGTGAGTATCCAAAATTGGAGTCATGGGGTGATCCGTTGTGTATCTATGAGGGTGGGGAATTACAGTAAAGATAAAGTTAAACCGATGCCCCTTGTACTTAATTTCATGGCTCTATTGCAACACTGTTCCCCCATATCTACTGTCAGGGTTTGGTGTCAATGAAGAAAAACAAGAATTGGGATTGTCCTTCTTGGAAATCTGATCCAATCAGTGCCGGATAATTTTGTGTCATTACTGTATATGTCATTTATTTTTCTTTATTTCCAATAAGACAATAACAAAGCATTACAACAAATAACCCCACAAATATCCCTGAAATTAAGCTTGAAACAACCTAAAAAAGAATTGATAAGTATATAGGCAGGGTGTTGCAGAAAAAGAGCATTCATGCTCAGAGGAATTACACTGGGTTTTCTTTTTAAAAAAATAGCTTACCATGGTCTCGTCAATGGGGTATGTGGTTTTTTCAGGAAAGATACAACTGGACAGGCAAGACACGACCTTGGTGACACCCATCTCGTGGGCTGTTTGTAGCACGTTGTCATTGATTTTGATGTTGTCCCTCTGTGAAGACGTCAGACTGTCACTGACTGGCCGTTAGAATTAAAAGACGGCGTAGTTTTTCCCCATTTCCAAACAGTAAACAACAATATGTATGGCGGCTTTATCTCACCAAAAAGTGAAGGTTCTCCCTCATGTGTTGATAGAGTCCTCCGACTTTTGCAGCTAGGTGGATGACATGAGTGGGACGATGCTTCTCGAACACAGCCCGGGTCTGCCCAACATCTCTGTTCATGTTTTAACACCACACTTATTTAAAATTGGATAGAGAATTGGAAAAAACAGACACGTTTGATAAAGGACTTTGTAACCTCGGGGTGCCTGTTTGAATTCCTGCGCTCTCTAGACAGGTCTGGGTAGTAGAAATGTATGAATAACACTCTTGACAACTTCTGAGGTACCTCTGAGCAAGGCTCTTAATTCCATGCACCAGTAGAGTTTCTCACTGTACAGTACAATACAGTGAAAGACATATTGAAAACTAACACATACACTCAACTGAATACCTGAGTACATTAATGAGAGTGTAGCTGAATAAGAGCATTGTCAGCATTTTTCCCTTGTACCAATGTTTTGAATGCAGTGGTTCTACAATTAGTTTGCCTTTGTCATATTAGCTTTACAAGTTAATGATGTTTCCTGCAGTCGGCATAAAGCATACGAGAGAGACATAAACAGATAGGCAACACCCCATCTCAGAATATGCAAAGCATGAGGTGGCAGGAGTGGTCATTTATACTGACAGCAGCAGCAAAACAGGCAGGGCAGATTTTTATCCAACACATATCGCATTATTATTATTAGTGGACTTTTTTTTTTATTTGCACCAAGATCAACTACCTAACGCTGATGTTGTCAGTATTGGAACACATCAATCACAGACAAACTCAGGTGGAAGTACAGTTGAAGCAACTTACACAAGATCAGCTTCCTTAGAAGAGAGGAAGATCCATTCTTCTCCCTCCAGTTTCCCACCTTCCTGCTGAACCACATGCTCAATGGCTTTGCCCACCAACCCAGATCCACCAGTGACCAGGACACGCATTGGCCCCGCTTTGATCTCTGACCCCATCTTCTATATCTGTGCCGGCTCTTCAGAGTGATGCAGTGAAAATTACACAGGAAGGAGATTTCATGACTCGAATAAACATGGTTCACATTGCATTACTATAAACAGATATGTCTAATTAACATAAATACATTCTCTAATAAAAGCATGGGAAACAAATGAATCTTAGATAACATATTGCCATAAATTAGGACTCTCAGCTGAAGATATACAGGTAACAAAACATTTCTAACGTCTTTACGCTTCATACATACGTGTTAGAGTTAGTGTGGACATCACTTGAGAAAGTTTGTCTTACCTGGGGTTGCCTACCAGTAGGCAATCCTGTCCAACAAGTACTTTTAGATCTTTTGTACAGTAGGTATTGTTTCTGCTTGTTGCCCCTTCACTTTGGAGCGATGAACAGGGTTTAGGTGACTTAATTTGTGACTCCTCCTACGATATGTCTTCTGATTCATGGACAAGATGAGCTGCTACCATCTGCTGGTCATAATGTATTGTAGACATAACTTTATAAAAGTAAATATTTCTTAAGTGGATTAGTGCACAAAATAAAAGTTAACTGTTCAGTTGAACGGTGACATTGATTAAATTACATAACTGATCAAATACATTTAAATAATCGTGTCTTACAAACAAACACCTGTCGTGGAAAAGAAATTGAGCATGCCATCATCATACTAATATTTATCATTTATCATATTGTTATATTCATTAAATATTACAAAATCAGTAGACTACCACAAAGCAAATTCACACGCTAAACCAAAAACAGCCTTCACTTAATTTTATTTGAAAATTATTCAGTGTCTGTTTTATACAGAAGCAGAGGAACACACGCGCGCCAAAGTGATGGTAATAGATAAAAACATGATTCAGAAACAAATTTGACATTTAAAGCCGACAGCAGTGAAAACTGAAATGATGTCCAAACTAAAGCCAAGATGGTGCGGTTGTTGTGGGAAGTTGTTCAAAAACCTGCTGTTTATTTAAATTAGCCATCGCTAAACTTAAAACCTACTCTGATGAACAAAGTCTGACAATAATGGACTCATTGTGCTCATTATAATCCCCGAAAATATGAACACAGTGTAATACAAGTCACTGTCAGTATGCTGTTTCTGTTAGAACAGATCGTTTTAGTACTCTTGACCCGATAACCCAGTCAATATTCTCAATAGCGCAGTAAGGAAAGTGTCTCAACTGCAATAAATGTCCTGGACACGTCACCATAAATGTATATAATAACAATATATTAACCAAAAAAGAGTTCATATCTTAATGGAGATCATTGACACAATCCTCTAAATTCAGGTTATGTCATGTTAATATCCAAGCTGAGCCGAATGTAGGTGTTAGCAGGGAAGGTTCCGACAGATGACGGAGATACGACGCAGCCGAGGCACTCTCTGTCCGTTGAACACAGACTCCTCATCTTTCAGGATTTCGTGAGTGAAGTTATATCTGGCCTGGTCCCTGTATGGGCGTGAAGAGAACAGGATGAAATACATTACTGCACGGTTTGACGTTAGATGTTGGGTAGGTAGGCAGGCTACCCTGCACAGTATGATACGACAGCGCAATCCATGTGCTGGCAGTATGCACACCGAATGCTACTCATCCTGTAGGACAGTGACAGTTTTCCTTGGCAAAAGAGCCATGTGAAGGAATCAAGAACTGAAATAGTTCATATTTCAACAACACCTAAATGCATTATTTGAGCCAAGTGCAGTATATACTGAACCTCAGTATGTAAAGGGAACGTCGGGGCAACAGCAGGTCCAGCCATTCATTGGTGGCATCCTCCTTCACCAAGTGCATGATACTGTCTGACAGAAGACTCAGTCCAGCAATGGTGTTACCACAGAACTGAAGCATGAGAAGATGGACAGAGAAAATGACACAAGCTGGGATAACGGCACATCAAAGGCTTTCCCAAAGGTTACGATGCTGAGGATATTGTCTGTGTTAACTTCTGACATTTGCGACTGTTGCCGATTGCTTGTAGCACAGGCGGAGAAACACAAAAGAGAGAAACCTACCTTGACACTGTCAATGTGAGGCTTGATGTATCCGGTCTTGTCCAGGTCTAGAATGTGCACAGGCCCGAGGAGCGGACTACCCTCAGGAAACGCTGTAGATCGGACGCGATTCAAGACCTCCTCACACGCCGCCGCCCACCTCACACGCTCAGTCTCTCGATACCCATGAATGGCCTACATGTGGGGAAGTGAACACAACACAAATCAAGTCAGCATTACTGTCACTTCAAAATGCATTCGTGCTCTAACTTCACTACACCTGCGCTTCCAATACGACATTCATTTAAAAGGCCAACATTTTGACACGCTGCCATTGTGACAGACTAAAGTTTGTAGAGAGCGTGTGGCTTTATTTCCAACTGCGGGCTCAAAAAGGATTTTGCAAAAATTATGTCCCCAGTGAAAACATTTGCATAAGTAGCATCAAGCAGCCTGTAAGTCTTTCAACTTGAACGATGAGTCTATTTCACCTGTGTGTTGCTCATTTGCAGATTTTGACAAATTGCTATTGCCACCTATTTTGGCCCAGACATTCTTGAATATTGAGTTTTTATGAACGGATTTACAGTGAAAGTAACAGAAAACAAAGGCTTTGTGAATCATCGGGTGTAGGATTGTAGCACTGAGGGCCGTGAAAGAAGATCCATCTGTGGAGAGAGACAAGCCTGTAACATGGTGAAATGCTCCTTTAACTGCCCCTATAAGTAGCAGCACCTTAGTGACCCTGCGTCACCTCGTGAACATGGCTTACATCGTCCCAATGGTCGAATTCGTAGCGTTTCTTCTTCAGGCCCGGTTCGAGCTCTCGCAGAAAGGCCCCCTCCTCCTCCTCAGTGACGAAGCCCGACCTCACCTCCACCTGCGAGCCGAGTTTCTGCAGGAGCTCCCGGCTCGATCCGACGACCAGAGCCTCGTCTCGGACAGGTGAGAGGCCGCTGCCGGCGCGGGAGCTCCGACACCGCTGGTGAGCAGCTGCTTTGTGGGTCCGTTTCAACACGGCCAGCAACGGGTTCATCCTCCCGTCTGAAATAGCGTTAGTCCACCTCGCTACACGGTCTTATTTAGCTTTAGCTTGTTCTTAGGCTTGTTGACAGAAGCCAGACGGCTGCGTGAGGCGCCATGTTGAAAACGCGATGCATCGTGGGGGAAGTAGTCTTCCAGAAGTAAAAATAAATAAATAAAACGTCAACCATGCAGAGGAGTTTTCTTCTCTTCTGCGTATCTAAATAAATATCAAGTTGACGGTAGAAAAGCATTCACAAACAGTCGAAAATGTATATAAAATAAATCTAATTAAATAAATGTATTTCCGGCCTCCGGTACAGCAGGTGGCAGCATGTAGAACAGAGTGAATGCAGATGTAGCAGTTCTTCACTCCGACCACTGGAGGGCGGTAAACACTCGTGATTGTATATTCACTTAGAGTTATTGTCCACTCCACCAGTGGCAACATCCGGTGAAAACGTTCAAAGTAAAACATTCAGAGGGGAGGTGGTGCTTCTAATTTGTCCACCGCCAAGTGTGTAATTGAAGGTGGACAAAGACTCACAAAAGATATTTTTTTGGTTGTTTTTTTTCAAGGCTGGTTACATGGTGAGGGGATGTTTGATTACAGGCACCTGCATTCTGTTCAGATACTATACGTAACTATTTTTTAAGTAATTGATAACTTAATTGTTCACGGTGTATTATACTTGAGTGACCAACTCCATCATAATCAGACAAGAAAGAAATACAGAAGTGGGTGATAGTGGAATTAAATCAGTCAAGGACATTGATATATTTGGGAAAAACCGAACAGAAATAAATGCAGAGATTCTGTTTAAAAAAAAACAGAAATAAAAACTAAGAAATACACAATAGAATGAATAAATATAGTTTGTATACGTTATGGGCCCACACAGTGAAAGGTGGATGGGGAACTTTTAAAAACATTTGAAGGGTTGAAAAAGAAATGGAGTATGAATAAAAAGAGAAGAGTGGTGACTTCATCCTCACTGGAGATTCCCCCAGAGAAAACAAAAGTTGGCCTATTTACCACTAAGGCCAGGTTACCACCCTCTCTTCTGCTCCCTCGTTTGCTTTGTTTCCAGGCGAACCCTTTGTTATTGAGCTAGCGGCGTACAAGGAAAGTGGGCAATCTCCTTTACCCTCACAGGAAATCTGTGAAGCCTAAAAGTGATGTTTAAATACTGTATCAGATAGATCGGATCTAAAAAGGGTAACTGTCAGGGAGCCAGGAGGAGATCGAGAAACAGATGGAGAGAGAAGATTTTGCTTCTGCAGGACCAGCTGCGTTACCCTACTTACCGACTAGGTTAATAATTCTAGACGTTTTAAAAATGCATTGTGCTCATTTCTGCAGGCTAAAAACTTTTTTGTGTATTGCCTTTTGGTCTGTCCGCCACACTCACATGAGATGAATTTTGCTTTTGATGTTAGTGAGCATGAGCCTATACATGTAACATGCACATCCAAACACATCCACTGCATACATACAAGGGTTATTAGTGCGCCTTCTGTGAGCCGGCTGTTGGTCTCGGTCAGTGAGCATCCACAATAACACTACCCCTCCCTCCTACACACACAAAACTGATGTGATGCCCAGTTGCCATGTTGCTCCCCCCAGCATTACATTCATCCAGCCATGATGGCTGTTGTGGGTTCATACTCTAATTCCCAGTTGGTGCACTAATTTAAAGCTTCTACAATTCACTGCATTACCATCATTCAGCACGTCCTGGAGGCATCATTATGTCTTCTGTTGAACCGTGCAGTTAGTCACCAGAAAAGTGATTGACAGTGGTCAGTTCGGAGGGTACATGTGTGGAACATGCCTGCCGTTACTGCACAATGATGAGCAGCAGGAAGTCCAAAGCTTATACTAATCTAAAGATGTTTATGCATCACAATGTTTTTGTTTTAACAGCAAGACTAACAATGTATTTGGAAGGGTGAGGCAAACGGTGTGAGGGGAACTTAATGGGGGAACTTTTTGTGGCTTCAGAGGGAGCTGGGTGATATCTGGTAAATGGCCTCAAGTTATGTCACTTATTTGAATTGTCCGTGCTGAACTGAATGATGTTGTGGGAGTGAAAGTCTAAATCGGTAGAGTACTCTATTAAGCTACACTCACACAGTGAGATGGGACACACACAGAGGGAGAAAGCAGTGAGAAGGAGGATGTTGTCTAGTCCTGTCTCCGTGTTTCTGTCCTATCAACCAGTCGGTCTCAGGGGGTTCCAGACAGACTAAGGAGAAGCAGAAGCCATCGTTTTCCCTTGATTGTTAGGTTTGGAGCTTCGCATATGAAAGAATGTCTCCCCACATGCTCTGCGTCCTCCGTGTCTGGCTCTGTCCATGGTCATGAACTGGCTGGGCTGCCAACTCTTCATTATGTGTATGTGATGTTTGTGCACGTGCTCTATTTATTCGCTGTATGGGCTTATCATCTTTTGAAGCTTGTCAGTTTTGGTGTAGTGTCATTGCCACAAACCCTCTATTACACTCCCTCTTTGTTAGTTAGAGCCCAATAGGAAGTTAAAGCAAACTAAACTAAATACAGTTTTCAGACCCAGTTTTCTATGGCTGCACACTTGCATCTTCACCTACCTTACTTTCCCTCTGGTTATGTAAAGATGTATGTTATAGCGATGGGAAAAAATCAATTTTTTGACACATACTGTAATATGCCATCAGCTGATGTTTAGCTGTTGTTGTGTATGACGTGGATCAGTCTTGCAGAGGTTTACACATAAGTCTGCATTGGGTCTGTGGAGGACCGGGTTCAGCAGGGGCAGAGTGTTCTACATGCATCCAGCCATTGAATTATTCAGCCTTATGAATCATTGAGTCGCGACACTCCTTTTTAGGCCCTCGCCTCAGAGCTCCAGCCTCACAGCTACCCGCTATTTGAACATCTGACAGAGAAAGGAAAAACAACAAGGAACAAACCCGACATTTTAAACTCGGACAGAGACAGAATGAATGATTTTAAGCATATTAGAAACTTGAACCATGCTTCCACCATACAGTATTTAGTGATTCATTTAAATTTATCATGTGCTTTTGACTAAAGTCACCCAAAGTTTAATTTCTTTCTCCTTTAAGTTGTACTGAATCATTACCTTTATTTTAGAAGGTGCTACTGCTTACTCACGGATTCTAGCATCCAAACAGAATGTAAAACATTACCTTTAAGTTAATCAAACTTTTTCTGAAATATGCCAATAGTCTACATATTGTAAATTCTACTGACGAGCATGAGCACTGTCATATATATATATGAACTGTTGTTTTACGGAGAGGACAGTAACAGGAAAGGCATAGCAGAGAGTAAAGACATTGAACTTGATGGATTCAATGTCATAATGTCATGGTTGCATATACTGACAGACCAAGCATCTTGTTCCACCTACCTTCTTCTGAAACCCAATATCACCTTGAGCTGTCTTAAAGCAAATGTCTCAAATGAGGCGCAGGGCTGTGGTTTCAAACAAAGACGCTGCTGTAGAACAAAGATGGCCTATCATGTTGCATTGTTTTTCTCTGCCAAATACATTATAAGTACACAGAGACAGTGTATGTGCTCTTGTGAGGTAACAATGTCGTATGCACGAGCTGTCACTCTGCAGTGCTTCTCGTGCTGGCTGTGTGGAATAACACGTCTGGACAGAAACCCGCTGCACCTCAACGGCTTCAGCTGTGAACGGCAATAGATCATTTCACAGACCATCACAACCGAGTGTAAACGCACACATTTGTGAACATGCACAGGATATAACAGCCTATAATACTGGGAGAACATTCTTGAAAAGCAAAGAGGAAGTAAATGTCATGTGTGCTCACTGCATCATGAAGTGCTTTTCGTTCTTTAGCTTTTGCTGAATTTTTTTAGGCCGCTAAGATGAGACGGCGTGTAACGAGCTGCAGAGTCTTAGCGCTGTATGTGCAACATCATTCAAATGTAAAACTGCCAAACGGCTAAACTGTAAGACATCATATTGTATTATATTATTTTCCTTTAGTTTTTATGCTGTTAATGTTAGGAGGGGTTGCTTATCTTAAAGTTACTCAACCCATGGCTCTGTATCTTATTCAGGGTGGTGCCAGCTGCGGTGCTGGCAAGGCCATTCTTTTGGTATGTCAGTGTTATACTATCCGTGTCTTGGTAGCTCTCGCAGTATAAAGATGATGACATGTCTTGTTGAGGCGCTCTCCGTGGTCCTGACACCTCCACGACGTTAGGACATGAATGCTGATTGTGTGTCGCTCTCCGTGGTCCTGACTTGATTGTCCATGCTAGGGTCGTAGTGCCATCCATCCATCCATCCATCCATCCATCCATCCATCCATTCATCATGGTTATGTTCAGGAACTAAAATGTGTGTTCTTGCATGCCCTTGCGGCGGGGTCAGCCTCGTTCTCACGGCCGGAAAACTTGCTTAAGCGACACAAAGCAAAGCGACGCCTTTCTGACTTACCGGACAGACGTTTAAGGTCGTGCCGTTATCGACTGGCGTTCGCGCGTATTCTGCCGGTCACCCTTAAACCTGCATGTATGATCATTTCCCACTCAAAGAGGTGGCTATTTCAGGAGGCAATCAATTAGGTAACATAATAGATTAAGAGAACGTTGTTGCTGCAGCCTTCCGCTCCGTCTCCCCACCAGCGCTTTGCTCGCGGTGGAGTTGTGAGGGACTCATGACGGACATGGACATATGAGACGTCTTATCTTCCTCCACTCTCCATAACCAGAAAAGGCACCATGTGCAAAGCAAAGATGGGGAATACAAACGGCATTCGGGCTGAATGTACATCTTTACAGCTTTACAGTTTTAGTGCGAAGCGTATGGTCGCACCTTGAGAGGAGAGGAGAGGAGAGGAGAGGAGAGGAGAGGAGAGGAGAGGAGAGGAGAGGAGAGCATCATCGACTCGCTTTCGAAGAGGGAGGGAGTAAGGAGTCTCTCCGTCCATTAATTTCCAAACGTCTGTTGCTAAGAATAGCCGCCCCCTCCTCCGCCACCTTCCCTAACAAACACACAGACTCGCGCGCGCACACTTTTGACGACGAGCAGTTCCTCCACACGCGCGCGTGTGTGCGTGCAATCATTGCAGCTGTGTCTCTGCACGCGCCGCGCGACGCCAACACCCCGCCCCTCCGCTCCGCCGCACGCGCCGCGCGCTCCTCTGGCTGCGCTGAGCGACACTCCCCGAGTCTCCACGACACGCGCACGCACAGGTGGAAGGAAATGAGGCGCGCGGTTGCCGGTGTCACCCCGCGCCGCGCGCCGACAGGCTGTTTTACGCAGCATTTGAAAGTGAGTGTGAGCTGGACGGCGTGAGCCTTAAGATACCTTAAGATAAACAGGCGGCGGACGACGCCTGCGTCCGTGACGGG